>PVHP010050697.1:0-11701 GCA_004024765.1 Zapus hudsonius
ACACATGCAGGAAGAGCGTGTCACCAGGACCCGTCATCTGGTAGGTATTCCACAACATTAACAGAATGAATGAATAAATGAGTGAGTGGAAGACGGATGGATGGCTTCAAACCAATGCTCCTGGGAGACTGTCATCCGTGAAGCATTCTTCTGGAAACGGAATTGGTTGTCCATCTCCTGTGTGGAGGAAAACCATACTTCTTAGCAGTGTTACATGGATAGATTATGTAATGAAGTATCTAAGCCTTTTCATTCCTACGCATTAAAATTATACTTATTTAACTTCAAATATGCATAATTTTCTGAGGGGGATACAGAAGTCAAATTGCAACGTGAAGATATTTGAGAGTTTTATATAAGACGTCATGAGGATCACAGGCCTGAGGAAAACAAGGTCGGTAGTCAACAGAAAGCAGTTGCCATATAGATGGAACCTGAACCCTAAATATGGGAGGGGAGCAGACGTCTGCATCACATACTTCACATTTGCGCTGAAACAACTGTGCGATTCAGCAGTGTTTCTGAGACTATAAACCCACCTGCTCTGTCTTTGGAGCTCTAGGTCAGGGGTTCTCTTGCACTGACTCTCTCCCACTCAGGGCTTTCGTTACTATTATTGCATGACAATTATTTATCTTCTTTTGCAAGTGCAAGAACACAAAACTTGGTACCTGTCAATAAGTCTTTATTTACTATGAGCCTTGAAACAACCCTTTCATTCTCATCCTGCCTGTAGGGCGAAGAAGGTGTGATGTGTTAAGAGGCAGAAATCAAATCAGATGTTTTCAGAGGACAGGTTCACTACCTCAGCACCTCAGGAGCTCCATTCTCCAGGGTAATGATGTAAGATGTAGTCATAATGCAAACCACATGTGTAATGAAAAAAAACTAGTAGCCACACTAAAAGAGAGAGGCAGATAACGTTAAATCTCTTATAACATTTTATTTTAGAATAGTTTTCTATGTGTAGAAATGGCACTTTCCAATGCAAATCCCATCCAGTTGCCTGGTGGTTAACCTTGTTCTGTTCTTACTCTGGTCAGTATATTTGCCACAGGTAATGAACCCAACACTGATGTTATAACGTAATGTGCATTCTTTTAAAAAATATTATATTTATTTACTTGCAGACAGAGACACACACAGAGAGACAGATAGATGGAGAGACAGAGAGACAGAGAGACGTGGGGGGAATGTACACGACAGGGCTTCTTGCCACTGCAAACATACTTCCTATTGTGCATCTGGCTTTACGTGGATACTGGGGAATCAAATCCGTGCCATCAGACTTTGCAAGCAAGTGTCTTTAACAACCGATAGATCCATCTATCTTCAGCCCACTGTTCTTCCTTCATTCATATTCTCTTTGTTTTTGTCTAATGTCCTTTGATTCTTTTCCAGATCCCATCATTTGAGATATTCATTATGTCTCCTGAGCTTCTTCAGACTGTGACAGTTTCCTAGACATGCCTTGTTATGATGACCTTGGTAATTTGTGGGTACTAGTCAGGCGTTTTATAGAAGACCACCCAGTGGTGGGAATGTTTATGCACTTTCCTCTCAAATGCATTTATTGAAATTTTAATTCCCCAAATCATCATATTAGCAGGAGGGCTCTTGGGAGGGGTGACTAGACATGAAGACTCTGTCTTCATGATGAGAGTCAGGATCTGTGGAAAACATACCCAAGAGAACGAGTTAATCCCTTCATTATGTGATGAGCTGGGAAAATGCCATCCATTTTAACCCTCCTGGCAGGAGCAAAGATATCAAAGATATGTGAGAGAGACTCTTGTGCCCTTCCTTCACCTACCAGACTATTGAAACAATGGACTCTAAGGAATTGGGATTTCAACAGGAATCCGATGTTGGGGAAAAGGAAAGACTGAAACCAGTGCCAGTCAGAGGGATACGTGTTTCCCAAGAAGAGATTTCACACAATCCTACAACTTGCAGGGAGACAGACAATGATGATTGGAGGATTTTGGATGCACACTTTGACCAGAGGCTGAGCTATGCATCCTTCTTGCCCTCAATCTAAAACTAAACCTCATGGCAAAGCCCAGAAGATGGACTTGAGAGGGAGGGGTCCACTGCACATAGTTACTTGTTCCATTTCTCAATGGATGAATCTCCCTTCTCAGCTGAAAGGAAGGCTGACCTGCCTGTAGCTGCTGCTGAGAGCCTAATCGGCTAGCAGCAAAGACCAACACTCAGCCCCCAGTATGGTAGCATTCCTTGAGGAGACCAGCCAGCAACTTGGTGACTGGTCAAAGGATCAGTGGCTGGGCCTGGCTTGTTAGGGTGGCCAGGGCCCTGGTTTGTATCTCAAAAACTCTAGTCCAGCTATGACGCACAAAATAGACCTTTTGCTAACTACGTGGTGAATTCCAAGTCAGATTGGACTAGAGAAAGGCCCTACGTCAAAAAAAAAAAAAAAAAAAAAAAAAAAAGACTTTCATTGGTCAATGTATTAATCAAGGTTCTCTAGAGGAACAGAGCTGATAGAATGAATTGTAATAAAAAGGGATTTATTGGATTAGCTCACAGCAGTCCCACAATAGCAGTCTGCAAGCCCAAGAGTCAAGGAAGCTGTAGCCCCTCAGTCCACGTGGCTGGAAGCTTCAACAGTCCCAATCCAGCACTGAAGGCCTAAAGGCCTCCTGGGGAGCTGCTGGTCTTCAGTCTCTCTTCAGACTCTGTTCCAATGACGACGAAGGGACAGATGAGCCCTGGATGCACATCCAAGTCATGACAGTACCAGCAGCCAGGCAGGAGGAGAAAGAGGTTTCCTCACTCTTTATATAGCCTTGGGGTGAGGTCTTGCAACCCTTTCCCAGACTAACTTTCTGAGTCTGTGGAATTTCCTTCCTGCACTGCCCTCCCAGGAAGGGATGTTTGTTTCTAGTTAATGTAACTTTCTGAATCCCCTGAGCCTCCTTTCTATCTTCAATTCAGAGGAAATTTGCTACACAACACTCAAGATTTCTGTGGATTGCTAACAGGTCAAGTTGACAACAAAATTTAATCATCACAAGTCAACTTGACATCAAACTATATCACTTTACATCATATTTAATTACCAAGTGAAGACAGAAACAAGACCATAATCCTGCCTACGTGATATAACTAACCCATATACAACCAGAAACACCTAATCTTTCCTCAATACAAGGCAAGGCCCCTTGAGGAATGCTTAGTCTCTAATATCTAATAAGTTAAATATCAATTCAAGAATGGTTAGCTCATATAATCTCAATTAATATTAATGACATAATAGAGAAATAGAGGAAAAAACACCTGTAGCAAACACCTCACCGGGTCTTGGTTCTTTACCTAGAGGGGTGACCCATACTTTCATTCCTGATGGATCAGGGCCATTTATCACACTACCTTGATTGGGGTGTTGTAGTTTCCCATTGGTTTTGTGTTCTTTTGCAGTGGCAAGAAACCCTGGTATGTGCACACACGCACACACACCCACACATGCAAATTCATGTTTTAAAGTTATTTTCTTCTAATATTTGTATTCATATACCAAAATTGTTTTGCCTTTCTGAAAGTATTTCTTTGATGTAATTTCAAAACTATGTCCAAGTTAAGGAAATTTGTTAATTTTGTGCTAATTCAATACTTTTTGTTTGTTTGTATTTTAATGTTTTACCATAGTGTCTCTCTGTGTACTCCAGGGCTGCTTTGAGATCATGATTCTCTTGCCTCATGCTCCTGAGTGCTGGGATTGTAGGTGCACACCACCACGCTTGGTGGTCCCTAACTTGATAGTTTATTTAAAAGTGCTGCGGAACCTGGCAAGAGATGAGCCACCACAGTCATATAGTGGAGGATCCATATGGAACCCCACAGAGAACGATGGGATGAACAAGGGACCCACAGCCACAGCCATTCAATCAACACAGGATAAGCCAGTGAGACAGAAACCAACGATTTTTGACACAAAAACCCCTAAGCTCACAACATTAAAGCAGCCTTAATACTCATCCACCACGACTCAGGGAACTGAGCGGAAGAGGGGGCAGAAAGATTGTGAGAGCTGTGGTGGGGCAGAATATCAGAGGCATGGCACCCCTCAGTTAATAACACACTTGGGTCAGGAGAACCCGGCTGAATACTAGGCTATCCATGGTCCCCTACCACAAAGACTGATACAGACGGCCCATGGTAGAAGATATCCAGCTGACTGGGGATGGGGAAGGGGGGCAATGAGGAATTGGGGATAACAACTCTTTGTTGGCCCACTAAACAATGTAACTCATTATGGACAATAAAATAAAAAGTGCTCCTGGAAAAGCAAGTGCAAATTCATCAAAAGCTAGTGAAGCACGTTTTAATTTTTTCTTTCAGTTTTGGCAACAATTTGCACAACATATAATTGATTACAGTTAAAATCTTCAACATATTGAATCACATTAGAAAAATACAAAATGATTATTATGTAATTATATAATGACAAATTTCTGTTCAGCAGGAATTCTAAACTGCTATATTGCTT
Organism: Zapus hudsonius; assembly: GCA_004024765.1. Taxonomy (NCBI): domain Eukaryota; kingdom Metazoa; phylum Chordata; class Mammalia; order Rodentia; family Dipodidae; genus Zapus; species Zapus hudsonius. The sequence goes on from PVHP010050697.1 coordinate 4,511, forward strand.
GATTACAAGAAAGTTTTCAGTTTCTCTGGAACTTCAAATTTATATGCAGTGGTGAGAAAATACAAGTCACACTATAATTGTTTCAGCATGATTTGTATTGCCATTTTTGTCTTTGATTATTGAATATTTGATAAGCATTCTTTTAGCTTCTAGAAAATCTTGAATTATAGTTAAAATTATTGTAAAATCTTTCTTTTGTAACACATCCAACAAGCATTTTCAAAGAATCACGATTTCTAAATTTCTTTCTTTTTTTAAAATATATATTTATTGTCCATAATGAGTTACATTATTTAGTGGGCAAATAATGAGTTGTTATCCCGAATTCCCCAATTCCCCCCCATCCCTGATCAGTTGGATATCCTCCTCCATGGGCTGTCTGTATTAGTCCTTGTGGCAAGGGATCCTGGATATCCTAGTACTCAGCCCGGTCTTCCTGGCCCAAGTGTGTTGTTACTGAGGGGTGCCATGCCTCTGGACAGTCTCCCCCACCACGGCTCTCACAATCTTTCCACCCCCTCTTCCGCTCAGTTCTGAAGCTATTTAAAAGAAAGAAATTTATTCAATCAACACAGGATAAATTTCTTTCTTTTAAATAGCTCCACAAATAGATGCTTTTTTATAGCATTTGCGATGTCGTGAATGACTTAGAAAAACAAAATCTATGTCAATTTTTATGGAGTCTGCTTCAGAAAACTGAGGGTTGGTATTTTTTCCTTTCTCTGTGTGTTTGTTTCTTCTCTTCTTGAATGTGTATGAGCATGCATGTTTGTATTTCCCTAAGTGTGCATGCATGTGTGGAAGCCAGAGGTTTCACTGAGTGGCTTTCTCTGTCTCTCTCTATCACATTTTCATGAGGCAGGATTTCTCACTGAACCCAGAGCTCCCAGGTTTGTGAGATAAACTAGCCAGCAAGTGCTAGGGACCTTTCTGTCACCACTTCCCAAGTACTGGGATTACAGATGTACCACCTCATCCACAATGAACCCTGAGCCTCAGGAGGTGTGACAGAGATTTCCCAGAGCTGAACACTCCACTGTCACTTCTTCTCAGCCTATGGTGATTTTTCAATGATCCCAGTGGTCACTGCCATCTGAAAAGAGAAGCTTCTGTAGCCAAATGTGAGAATAGCTTTAATATATGTGTGTGCACATTAAAAAAAGAGTGATCAAAAGGCATTTTGGCAGGCATAATATACGTATGCATTTAGCCAGACAACAGAAGGCAATGCCATTAATACTCCCTGACCATAGGCTTTGTGACTAGGTCTTCAGAACCAGGCATGTATATGGGGGTTGGTTTCCCCCACAATAGACCTGCCACTATTGCCCCAGTTGGCTCATTTGGCCTGGCTGGGCAATCTTAAGGCTTGCAAGGTCCACTGCTGTTTATCACCATTGATGACTTCTCTCTTCCATAGGACTGCATGCAGCTTGCTTAAGTATGCAAACAGATATATAGTGATGTAGAGTTATACACCCAGAGACCCATTGAAAAATCATTTATAAGTGCACTGGAAACTCAACTCAGACATCAGAAAACTAACTTCATCAAATACTTTTGACTGTTTAGTCCAGGGAGCTACTTATCAAATCCACAAAGTATTTGCTGAAAATATCTTTTAAAAATTTTACCCTTTTAATTACTTATAATTTTTTTTACAATAAAGAAGCAGTCTTGTGATATTTGCTCAGCTGCAGCTAATTATAATTGTCATTATTTGATTAAATTCTGACACCTCACAGTCTCTCTCTTTCTCATAATTACTATTAAGGTCAAAATACTAGCTTTGAATTTCTACTTGATTCTGCATGGGTAATATGCATTTATTTTACATTCAATTTTTTCACAACTATATTTCTGTATTGTAAATAAAACATAATGCTATTATGATTAAAATAATTAGTAATTAAATTCTTAAGATTTCCACAGGTATGACTCAAACTCCTGGAGCTATATAAAATATTGTGATTAGTATACTACAATATTATATCTGTTGTTCTAGTCAGTTTCATGTTGCTGGGATGAACATCCAAAGCAAACACAGTTTATGGGAGGTAAGGATTTATTTCCAGCTTATAGATCCAGGGGACGTTCCATCAAATGGCAGAAGAAGCTGGCTCCCATTTGTAAATCCAAGCAGAGCGATAAATAATAGTCAGCTCTACAAGCAAGCAGGGCCAGAGCTCAAACTTCTCCACATACCCTTAAGCTGGAATTCAGATCTGCCCCCAAACATGCCATACGGCTAGACCCCAGGATCTGTCCCCAGGGATGCCTCCTCTATCCAGGCAGCTAGAAATCCAAGCTTTAATATAACACCCCGAGTCTATGGGGAAACTTTATTAAACTATCACAACTGTGCAGTATGTAATGAAAATAATTGGAAAACATCATTTAATTTGCATTCCTTCATTGACTTCTATTAGATAGGTCATGCGCTAATGTGTATACCAGAAATGATGTCTGCGTCAGTCATGGCCACTATATGTAACAGTTATAGCCTATGTAATGGAATGATCAAAGTAAAATGTGATCTTATTAAAAAATAAATTAGATTTTAATGGATGATCAGTTGCACATTGCTTTTATTTTAAAATCTAAATTCGCCAAAGTTAAGGGAACTATTCAGATCTTTAATCACACTGGCCATGTCGGAGTGCTGACTATCAGCTGTGTGCTAGTGACTTCCACCTTAAACCGAGTGGCTCTAAAACTAGTCTAAATGGTTTGACTTATTCCAAGGTCAAAGTCTAAAAAGAAAACCTCTAATCCTATAATCAGAGACCGAAATAATTGCCATTGATAATTTGTAGGTGTTTCTGGTCTCAATATTCTCTTCCTTCCTTCCTTCCTTCCTTCCTTCCTTCTTTCTTTCTTTCTTTCTTTCTTCCTTCCTTCCTCTCTCTTCCTCTCTCTCTTTCTCTTTCTTTCTTTCTTTCTTTCTTTCTTTCTTTCTTTCTTTCTTTCTTTCTTTCTTTCTTTCTTTCTTTCTTTCTTTCTTTCTTTCTTTCTTTCTGCTTTGTGGTTTTTTTTTGCCTTTGTTGCCTCTGCGTGGTGTGTGCATGTGCCACAAACTCACCTGCAAAGGTGCTTTTGCCTTCAAAAGGTGGTTGGAGCAAAGCATCAGGTGTTCTCCTCCTTTCCTCTTGTACTTCTCACATTAGCTGGAGTCTCACGCTGACCCTGGAGTTTGGGAGCACCTGTGATTCCATGGTCTCTGCTCCCCTGAGGGTTATAGATGTAGGTGGCCATGCCCAGCAGGTTATGGGGTTCCTGGGGATTCTAGTTGAGTTCTGTCTTTCAGGCATCCTCCGGCCCTCATGCTTGCAAGGAAGTGCTCTTAACCACTGAGGCATCTCTTCAGCCCATCAATATTCTTTGTACAATATCTGTTATGTGGAAAAAGTAGGGAAAACTAGAAAAGAAAACCCAAGAAGCACATATCAACAGAATGACAGTGGCTGATTCAGCTCTTTGGAAGTACATCTGCCCGACATTTATACCAGACCTCATGCTTAAGGCAGAGGGAGTGTGAGTTTGCTGGAGAAGGTTTTCTCACAAACAGATGACTATGATGGAAAAAGCAGACATTATTCAGAAGGAATTTGTAAACTTCAGCACCAGTTCAAGATGAGGGACCCTCGTCTCAATGTCTGTGTCAGTCACCTGATCATCAGAGATGGAGGACAGACAGATAGCACGCAGGACATCTCAGCATCAGGTCACTCAGAGAGTGCGCTCCAGCCTCTCAATTTCAGGAGTAAAATTTGCAATGGCATGACTGGCTTCCTTCTATTTTGGATTAGGAAACTATTAGGTGTTACAATTTATCCCAATTTTTTTTTTTAAACTTGTGAAGTGGGTGGCTTTGCATTTTATCCTAAATTCTTACCAGCAGGACTGATTTGGCCATACAGATATGCAGAAACTTTTGACAGTTTCTCTATTGACTAATTCACAACTCCCTTTGACTTTATTCCCAGATTTATATCCAGAGAAGACTTGAAGCAGCTTATAGTAAAAGCAATGCATTCAGGTCTGTTACAAAGCAGGGCCAAACAGAAGATTGTGTTAGGATAGAGTAAGCATTATTTCCGAGGAGAGAAGGGTCTAACTCCCCTGGGTCTTTTTTTTTTTATATATAAGATTGATTGGCAACTTGAGCCCACAGTGTTTAAATTTAAATCAATAACCCAAAAATAACACAGATGAGATTATCTTTCTGTTAAGACCTACTTTCGTGCTTTAACTTATCTGCACACTGTAAGAACCATCCATGCTTGAAGCACTATCGCAAAATGTAAATGAACAGCCGAAGTCAAAACAGAGGAAAGCAACATGACAGATTTCACATTCATCTTTCTCAAATACACAGCATTTTCACATATTTAATGGATTTAATACACACTGGCTCTGAACAAGAATCTGCTTCATTAGAAGACCACATCAAATCTGAACTCTTTAATATAATTAAAATTGTTTGTTGCTACCATTTGAGTAATGTAAGATGCACTTAATTCATTGATTTACTCAAAGGATCTAGAGCTGTTATTTCAAAAAATACCTTTTCAAAGTAGTGTTTTACATTGACCTCTTCCTTCCTTATTCCGTAATCATTAAAATGAAGGCATTAGGTAGTCTCTTAGGTAGTGTGCTTTTTGATCTCTAATTCCTCTCTCTTTTCCTTCACACAATAAATCTATTTTGTTTTCCATCCTGGAAAAAAATTTCTGCTCTGGTTCTGCATCCCAAGGTTAGGCACATCTACGATCCCCCGACGCACCGTAACTAACACACATGTAGTTTATACACCAAACTAAGTCTGGGCTTTGTGAAAACTAACACAGACAGGCAAACTAAGGGAGGAAAAGAGAGAAAAGAGAGAGGAAGGGAACAATGAAGAAGGGTGAGAGGAAAGAAGACAAGGCCAACCACAGTGTTGGAGTTCCCAACTCCAACTGAGCAGCAAGATCAGCGAATAGTTAAAACAGACAAAACAATATTGTAAATCCTACTGTCCTTGTGTTCTCTAGTGAGCCATAATCAGGATATCTGTTGAGGAATTTGCTCCCACTGGGAGTATGTATTTTATGTTATCATTTTTAAAAGCTTTTTCCCCCCTTGGGAGATGTAATACTATTTTGGGGAAAGTATTGGAATCAGATGTCCTAGTATGGATTCTGTGTGTGTGTGTGTGTGTGTGTGTGTGTGTGTGTGTGTGTGTGTGTGTGTGTTTTAGCACGATATTTAACTTCTCATAACTCAACTCATTAATTTAGGCTGATCTTAATTTCATGATTCTACTGCCTCAGTTTCCCAAATACAGGATGTGCCAACAGGCCTGGTTCCTACTCACTAATTTAAAAGTAGGAAGCTACAGGCTTGGGAGATGGCTTAGGAAAGTGCTCTCTGCTCAATTCTGAGCACCTAATTCAATCCTCAAGCCTCCTGGAAAAAGGTGAAAACCATGGCAGACTTTGGTAACCCCGGCAGTCTTGACTGCCCATGAGAGGTGGAAAAGGAGACTTCCCCTTCCTGGAAGCTCTCAGTGGGTACAGCAGCGGGAGGAACACCAGCAAGTCTAGGCCGAGGAAAGCCTGACTCAGCTGAGGAGAACTGGTGAGAATGGACCTGAAAATGGTATTGTGACTGCTCCCTGCACAACTTGGTGTGTGCGCGCGTGCACACACACACACACATATACAGATATACACACATACACAAACACATACACACACGCATACACACATATACAGACATACACACATATACACACACACAAACACATACACACACATACACACGCACCCACACCCACACACAAGCATACACACACACACACACACACAAAATGAAAAGTAGCATATTACCCTACAGTACCATTGTCAAGACCCAATAAAGTTATTTATGGAAGATCTCTAATTAAAAATCCAGCCAAGTAGCCAGTGAACATTTGATGAAACAATTACACTGGTTAGACAACAAACACATTACCAGACTTTTCCTTTGGCAGATTTAGTGAAAGTATTCCCCCCTAAAATCTTGTGCCTGAAATCTATTTGAAGAAAAGAAAAGAATTTCAATCCATTAATCTTTTTCTGACAAAGTAGTTGTGCTAATACCTGTACCAACCAACTTTCAGTAAAGCCAATTTACCAGAATTTTATGAGATTACAAGCCTTGTCTTGAAGACGAAGAGCGAATTTGATCAGATCCAGTAGATGAAGTCCTCAAGGGATGGAAGGCAGTGATGCCCAGATATTCTTCATGGTTTTCTTTAAATGGCTTGAAATGTTTGTCTCCTCTGATTCTCCCCCCAGTGACCTCAGAGCACGGGCAGACACTGTTTATCAACTCCCTGCAAATCCAGCCATTTCAACCAAGCACACGTTGTGCAGGTGGGCTGGTGGTCTTCCGAAGGAGATCGGGCTGAGGTAGGGAGCTCTGCTTTAACCTGAATGCGTACATATGATTTTTTTATGCAGTTGTGTTTTGTATGTATTTATTCCAGGGCACAGGAAGGTGAGAACCTGTCTGCCTTTATAGCAGACATATGCGAGTGCAGAAGTACATGGAGCTCCTGAAATGTAGTTCCAGCTCTGGCCACTGTCACTCCTCCCTACAGGCCACACTGCAGACAGGTCACACGCTGAGATCTGATGTCAAGACACATGGAAATGGGAGAGTGTGTGGTCACCTGGTAAAGACAGAAATTTTAAAAAAAGATGACAAATTGGGGTCAGAAACTCCGACATCACTAGCATAGCCTGGGGGTTATGTGCAAGATAAGTACACTCAAGCTTCTTTCTTTCTTTCTTTCTTTCTTTCTTTCTTTCTTTCTTTCTTTCTTTCTTTCTTTCTTTCTTTCTTTCTTTCTTTCTTTCTTTCTTTCTCTCTCTCTCTTCCTTCCTTCCTTCCTTCCTTCCTTCTTTTTTTGTGTGTACATTAGGCTCTCTAGCCACTGCAAATGGATGCCCATCCAACATCGTGTGGGTAGCTGGAGAATTGAACCCTGAACAGTAGGCTTTGCAAGCAAGTATTCCTAACTGCTGAGCCATTTTCCTAGCCCCCACCCAGAATTTTAAAGATTTTCTATCATGAAGGTCAACAGGAAAGGACATATACAAGTGTACATATCTCCATGAATTACGTATTTTAATAAATCTTCCAGAATTTTGAAACCCCCCC
>PVHP010050698.1:0-11724 GCA_004024765.1 Zapus hudsonius
CCTTCCCTTCCCTCCCTCCCTTCCCTTCCCTTTCCTTCCTCCCCTTCCCTTTCCTTCCTTCCTTCCCTTCCCTTCCTTCCTTCCCTTCCCTTCCTTCCTTCTCTTCCCTTTCCTTCCTTCAGGGTCTCCCGTAGCCCAGGCTGGACTTGAACTGACTGTGTAGCCAAGGCAGACCTTGAACTGCTGATCCTGCTTCTACTTCCCAAGTGCTGGAATTGCAGGTGTGCTTCACCACACCTGGCTCAGGACGCTTTCTCGGCTGTCAGTCGATGCAGAGAAGATGAACTGCAGCTGAGAAAAGAGGAACTTAGTGGGAGGAAATGAGAACTGGTGAGGTGACGGGAGAGAGCCATATTGGCTCTGTTTTATGTGTATGTTAGTGTGTGGTGTCCATATGGATGTGTGTGTGTGTGCGTGTGTATGCGTGGAGGCTAGAGGTTGATGGCTCTTCAGTCACTATCTGCCTGTGTGTGTGTAGTATGTGTGGTGTGTGCATATGAGTGTGCAGACACACATGCAGAGCCCAGAGAGCATCGGATGTCCTTCACTCTTATTCTTGAGCTATATTTTTCTGAGGCAAAGTCTCTCACTGAAACTGGAACTCAGGAATCCCATTAGACTAGCCCGAGAACATAGGATCCCCTGTGTCTGCCTCTCGGGTGCTTCGGTTATAGGCATGTGTCACCAAGCCCAACATTTACATAGATACCAGGGATCCACACTCAGGTTCTGTGCTTTCCAGGCCAGCACTTTACTGACTGAGCCAGCTTCTTGGTCCTGTTGATTGGACCTTTCTATCATGTAGACATATATGGATGGATGGATAGATAATGATAGATAGATAGATAGATAGATGATAGATAGATAGATAGATAGATGATAGATAGATGATAGATAGATGGATGGTGTCATGGTTTGATCCAGGTGTCCCCCACAAACAAATGAATGTGTTCTGTGTAATTGATCCTCAGCTGATGGCAGTTTGGGTTTTACAACCTCGATGAAGCTGTGTTGTTGGGGGTGGGCTTGTGGGGTTATAAGCCAGCTTCCCCTTGCCAGTATTTGGCACACCTTCCTGCTGCTGTTTCCAGTGCTGTGGCAGAGGTGATGTCCACCCCTCTGCTCATGCCATCGTTTTCCCTGCCAGGATGGAGTCTCCCCTCGACTCCATAAGCCAAATAAACCCATTCCTCCACAAGCCGCTTTTGCTCGGGTTCTTTCTGTGCAGCAACTAGAAAGCTGACTACAACAGATGGATAGATAGATAGATGATAGATAGATGATAGATATATAGGTAGATAGATGATAGATAGATAGATAGATGCACTGTGTAAATGTAGATCAAAACATCACAATGTTCCCCATTGTATCAGCTACTTTGTCATTGCTGGGACAAAACACCCAACCAACCAGGGCCAGCTTATGGAGGGCATGGAGGTTTATTTTGACTTACAGGTTCAAGGGGAAGTCACCATGGCAGGAAAAGCATGGAAGGATCATACAGTCCATGCCACATCTTCATGTGAGCAGGAAGGATGGAGATGCAGAGAACATGAAGACCAGGCTACCACACCTCCAGGCCCTTGGTGACACACTTCCTCCAGCACGGCTCCACCTCCTAAAGGTTCCACAACTTTCCCAAACGGCACCACCACCTGCCGATCAAGCATTCAAACGTGGGAGACGCTCCATATCCATAAATAGACACATCTGTCACCTGTCAGAAATACCAGAAGAGGGGCTGGAGAGACGGATCAGTGTTGAAAGGTGCTGGCTTGTAAAATGTGACCGCTGGGACCCATGTACAGCCAGGTGCACAAAGTGACACAGTGTCTGTCTGGATTTTGTTTCCAGTGGCAGGAGGCAATAAATAAAAAATATTTCTATTTATTTGTGATGAGAGAGAGAGAGAGAGAGAGAGAGAGAGAGAGAGAGAGAGGTTATGTGGGGGCACTAGTGTCTCTTGCCACTGCAAACCAACTCCAGATGCATGAGCCACTTTTATGCTTCTGGTTTTATGTGGCTATGGGGGAATCGAACCCAGGCCAGCAGGCTTTGCAAGCAAGTGACTTTAAATACTGAGCCCTTAAAAAAACAAACTCAGTGGAGTGTGGTGCAGACCTCCGAGGCTGGAGAGGTGGGACGAAGGGAAAACTAAGTCACTGAGCACACACAGCCAGCTCAGAGCTGTGGCTGCTGCAGTGACCCCAGCGATTCCCAGGCACTTGCACGACAGGTTTGCTGACTTCCACTCTGACAGCAAGCGATGTGGATCTGTGAATGACCTCACACTTCTCCTCCCAGGCGCTCTCTGCCTTTTGATCCACAACTGGAAACATCTGAACACTGTTTGCTTTGCAAGATGATTTGTTGAGCTCTGGAGTATGCATCCCGTCACTCTCCACGCTTGCACGCAGGGTCCAGGGGCAGCTGTGTTTCCCTTACCCTGGGTAGCATAATGTTCCTTGAAATCGGGGTTTTGATCAGGGGTCCTTCCAGGGAGTTGAGACAGATCCCCAAGGATAAGGCAGGTTTATGCCCCACATGTCTAGGTCTTACTGGAATGGGACTGTCACTGATGGGTCTCAGCCTCCTGGGGAAAATGAGAAGGTGGGTTTCGCACAGTTAACTTTCCAATGGGATCTTTAGCTCCCAGCCCATCTTTCCAGGGTCTGGTGTGATTCAAGCCCAGGTGAGAAGGGCAAGGGTGAGAAACAGATGAATCAGACCTTGTCAGGAGTTCTGTTTTCACTGTGTGCTCAGCCCGTACAGCATAAGTGCTCAGCAAAATTTCTGAAATGAACACACTGTAATAATTAAGGACTATGAAGAAATATTTTGGGGCTGAGCTCAGAGATAGAGCACTTCCCTGGCATGCGTGAAGTTTTGGGTTCAATTCCATTGCTTTTAAAAAATAAGGAAAAAGTTTCTAATTGTAAATGTGTATGTAATACAAGATCCAAACTATTGTTGCTAGGTCTTACCAAAGTGGTTTCATTTATTCTCTTTTCTGTGACAAGTCTTGTTCTGTTGCCCAGGATGGTCTTGAACTCAAATGAGCTTCCACTTTCTGTTTCCTAAGCACCTAGGAAGGCAGGTTTGAGCCACCATATCTGTACCAACTTTAGTGTTTTCAACACAAGGGTTAAACTCTGTTTTGAAAATAAATGTCAAGTTGAATGGTTAAATGAGTTGAGCTTGCAGACGTAAACATACCAATAGGGACCTGGTGTTGTTTTTTTATTTTAATGAGAAATGTTACAACAATGTGTTTTTCTTTAAAAAAAAGTTTATATTTATTTTGTGGGAAGAGAGAGAATATGAGTGTGCCAGGGCCTCTTGCCACTGCAAATGAACGCCAGATGCATGTGCCACTTTGTGCCTCTGGCTTTACTTGAGAACCAGGGAATGACACCAGGGCCAGCAGGCTTTGCAAACAAGCTCCTTTAACCACCGATCTCTCTCTCTCTCTCCCCCCATCCGCAATATGTGTTCTTACAAATTAATTATATACAGAGCACTCAGGAGACAATCGATTCTCAAAGTCGATCCTCTAATTGCTAGAAAAAAATTCTCTGTGGACTCAAGAAAAGCACTTTGCAAACGACAAGAGAGATAGAGAGAGCAAAGTGATATCAAGTGCACATGGTTCTGACAGGTCCAGGAAAATGCCTCCTGCCTGAATCACGTGAGATCCTTTTCTGTAGCTCAGAGGACTGAGGACAACTTCCTCTCAGTATGACCAATGCTGTCTTAGGGATGATGGCTGTGCCTGTGATATTCTCGTAGGTGTCTCCTGGACACCTTCTGGAAACTAAATGGTGTCCAGGAATCTGTCCAAAACATGCTCCAAACTAAGGCCAGTGCCTAGTGATGGGTTCCTAAGAAAGAAGGAGGAAGGGAAGAAGAAGACAGAAAGAAGGGTGAGAAGTAGACTTTTGCAGTCCTGAAGCAAATGCTCAGAGCCCTCAGGTCGAGAGTCACTACCAGAGGCAACCCAGGTGCACTTGTCCCCTCGGTCCAGTTCCTTCTCCCCAGCAAAGCTTACTTGTTCTGGATTTCCTCAAGTCCCAGAGTTCTCTTGACTCCTTTCCTATGACCAAAACTCATTCATTAGGAGCTGGAGAGATGGCTTAGCGGTTAAGGCATTTGCCTGAAAAGCAGAAGGACCAGAGTTTGATTCTCCAGTGTCCGGAAGGTGGCGCATGGGTCTGGAGTTCATTTGCAGTAGCTGGAGGCTCTGGGGTGCCCATCCTCTCTCTTTCCCTCTCTCTCTTTCTCTCTCCCTCTCTCTCTTTCTCTCTCTCTCTCTCTCAATACATAAACAAATAAAATATTTTAAAAACACACTTATTTGATCCTTTACTCTCTGAGGGTCTCTAGAAGTGGCTGACAACTTGATGACAGGAGGGACAGTGGTTGATGGTAGTTAGTATTCCCATGTGACCCAGAAGAAATGGCTGAGGGGAGACTCTGGGCCCCACAGACAGGCACTAGGCTCCCATTGTGTTTTGTCAGCATCACCAAGTGGCTGACCTTGACTCAGGTGCCAAGAGCAGCCCAGGGGCCCAGAGAGGTTTCTGCGTTCGCTTGTACCTAGGAACCATAGAAATCCATGATAGCTCATTTCTCGGTTTGATTTTCCAAGATCAATAACTCCAAGTGTTTCATTTAAAAATCTTTTTAAAAATATATTTTATTTATTCATTTTTCAAGCAGAGAGATAGAGATAGAGAGAGATAGAGATAGAGAGAGAGAGAGAGAGAGAGAGAGAGAGAGAGAGAGAGAGAGAGGGAGCACCAGGGCTACCACCTTGTGGGCCTGGCATATGTGGGTCCTGGGGAATTGAACCCTGGGCCTCAGGCACTGGAGGCAAGTGCCCCAACTGCTGAGCCATCTCTCCAGCCCTTAAAAAATCTTTTTAAAATGTTAACTTAAATTCTGATGTCTGTATCTCAGGGAAACCGGAGAGCAGCCAGGCAGTCATTCTAAGTGAGCATCCTTTCATACAATGGAAGATGGTTGCTAAGTATCGTCCCATCCAGGCAACGGAGCCTCATGTCTCCAGCCCTCTCTTCCTTAGAACCCATAATGCACTGCTTCCCCACCGTCATCACCTCTTTGGATTCACTCCAGATTTTCACTTCATTCCAAAACCACAAGGGCTATGTCTAGTCATTGTCGCTGCTGTTTCATTTGGAAACGTACCAGCCTGGTAGGCTCACTGCACCGTCATGGAGCTCCTGTTTCCTTGGGGCCATTGTCTGTCATCCCTCCCCAAAGGCTTACAACTTAAAAATAATATAAAATTGAAACACACACTTTCTCTGTCTTTCTCTGAATGTGTGGTGGACATGCAGGTGATGGATGCACGTGGAGGCAAGAGGTCGGGGTCTTCCTCAGTCACCTCTACATTTTTGCTGAATCTGGAGTTCATCTCTTCAGCTGGACTAGCCAGCCAGCAAGCTTTGGGGATCCTCCTGTCTCCACCTCCCCCAGACTAGGATTATAAGCACGTGCCACCACGCTTGGTTTATGTGGGTGCTGGAGATTTGAACTCAGGTCCTTGTGCTTTCGTGGAAACACGTTACTGAACCCTCTTTCTAGCTGACTCTTCACTTTCTATTTTAACAGAGACTCACTAAGTTTCCCAGGCTGGACTTGAACTCAAGACCTTGAACTTTAGCTCCTCCTGCCTTGGCCTCTTGAGTAGCTGTCATTACAGACTGATGTCCCCAGGGTGGGCTCATCTTGTTCCCTTTTCAGCTTCACTGAATCTCAGCAAGGACCTCTATTGTGGAAGTCCACACTTTGACAAAGGTGGCTGACATCTGTCACCTTCATGATGTCCAGGGCATTTGGCCTATGACAGTGGTGAGGCCTGATGACCTCAGCTCAGACCATCTTTCTCATCTGTTACATTTCCCACGTCTTTCAATATAATACTGAACAAAGAGACAAAATGTAGACTCTAAACAATTACCATATCTTTCCACAGCTAACTGAGGACTTAACCTCCTGTCAGTTCTGGGGTCAGCTTTCTAAGCACAAGGATTACATGTTGGAAATGGTTTTCCTGTTGAAATCTAGCACCCTGAGGGCTGACAGTTCTGGAGAAGTTTCAGACTGTCCCCTTTTTGTTTCTTTTCAGACAGGATCTTTCTATGTAGCCCAGGCTGGCCTTGAACTCATGATCCTCTGACTCCACCTCTGATTACAGATGAGGATCTCCATACCTGGCTCAGTTCTCCAGTTGGAGCAGTCATGAGATGTGAGTGTCCTCTACTGAGCTCAGAAGTACTGGAGACCACATCTCTAGGTAGACGGCTGCGTATTCTTTTTAAAACTGTTTTATTTATTTGTTTGCAGAGAGAGAGAGAGAGAGAGAGAGAGAGAGAGAGAGAGAGAGAGAGAGAGAGAGAGAGAATGTGTATGCCAGCACCTATAGCCATTGCAAACAAACTCCAGATGCATGCCCCACTTTGTGCACCTGGCTTTATGTGGGTACTAGGGAATCAAACCCAGCTCTTGGGCTTTGCAAGCAAGCTCCTTAAACTGCTGAGCCGTCTCTCCACCTTGGCTATGTGTTTGTTCAGGAATTCTCCAGAGATGCAGAAGCCACACTATTCTTTGGGGTGAAGTGCAAATGTCCACAAACACACTGTAGACAACCAGGGTTGTGAGGATCACGAGTTCAGATCTCTCTCTTCCTCACAGAGGTCCCCCTCCCCTTGGAGGGAGGAGTGGTCTGGCCATCAAGTGCACCATATGAGAACAGCCATCCCCACTGTGGCGGGAAGAAGGTGGCAGGTCTCCACTGTCCAAGAGTGTTGAGAAATCTCAGGCCTCTTCCATCGCTACCCTTTAAAACACCACGGTGGGCACGCTACACATTTCTATCATCAGACGGAACCCCGGCACAGATACCAACTTTAGGAAATTTAATATGATACCTGTTGTAGTTAGCAAACATCAAGCCAGAAGCAGCTTGGAGGAGGAAAGGGTTTATCTTGGCTTACAGACTGGAGGGGAAGCTCCATGATGGCAGGGGGAAACATGGCATGAGCAGAGAGGATGGGCATTGTCTGGTGGCCAGCATCAGGTGGATGGCAGCAGCAGAACACTGGAAAGGGGAAGCTGCTAAACCTAAGCCTGCCACCAACAAAACACTGCCTACCGGAGGCTCCAATTCCCAGATTGCCACCAGCTGGGGACCTGCATTCAGAACATACACGTTTATGGGGGGAAACCTGAATCAAACCTCCAGAGCACCCTAACTATTTAATCCACCGTCCATATTCCAGTGATGTTCAGTAGTTGTTCCCTACCAGGACCCTGGATAGAACAATGTTTGCCCAGTGAGCCCGGAGTCATGACTGTGTTATCTCCTATACTTTGGACCAATTTTCCAGTCGATCTTGTTACTGGAGTTATTAGTGCAAGAGTCTGATTCCTAACAGGCTCCCTAAACAAGCCAGGTTCAGCCACATACCCTCAAGAAGCCAATGAAACAAGTAAGTAATGGTTAAAAAATAATAAGGCGGAGATGAGGCCGGGCGTGGTGGCGCACGCCTTTAGTCCCAGCACTTGGGAGGCAGAAATAGGAGGATCGCTGGGAGTTCAAGGCCAGCCTGGGACTCCAGAGTGAGTTCCAGCTCAGCTTTGGCTAGAGGGAGACTCTGCCTTGAAAAAACCAAAGGGAAAATAAGAAGTGAGGTGATTCAACATGACCGCATCCAGAAGAGGAACAAAGAGATCTGGTGATTCTCCAACCTCAAGTCTACCTGTCAGGGGCAAAAGCCTTTGGGGGCCTTTGGAGGCCCACCCTGGCTTAGTCTTGGATGGCACCTGACAGCCTGCCAAGAGGGGCTTGGCTTAATGAGTTTCAGGAGGGAGTCCTGATTGGCTATTTGCACCTCATGCTCACAGGTTCTTGTCATAGACCAATAAATAGCTCCCTGATTGGCAAGGAGCTCTCTCTATATGTTCTGTAGCATATCTGCAGGAGGTATATGAGCAATGAGGTATGAGGTAAGAGGTATGAGGTATGAGCAATGAGATCTGAGGGAGCAATAAAGAGAGAATGCGCATTCTTCCACCATATGCGGTGTGTATGTGTTTGTGTGTGTGTTTTATCATTGCCCCCGCGGGCGGTGGGCAGTGACATCTACCTTTGGGTCCCCTAGCATGAGGTTCAGGTATAAATGGAGGGCAGCCCTGGTCAGAGGGAGGTCCCGCCATGGTTGTCTGAGCCTCTAGTCTCTCTTGCAAAGACTGACAAGTTGTCGGCTCTGTGTGAACTCTTCCTGGGAGAAAAGCCCCTCTGACGGTCACCTTCTCCTTTTCCTTCTCCCAGCATAAGATTTCTGGGTCCACTGCAGTTTCTTGGGGTGCCTTATTTCAATAGTCTGATAACCAAAAGGAGGGTGCAAGGGTCTCTTTAGAATTATCATTGTTTCTGTGAGGACAGTACAGCCTTTGCTGCTTACAACGTGGATACTTTTGTTTTATTATCTATTTGCAAATGTATGTGTATATGTATATGATGTGTATAGGTAGACACATTCCGTGGGTTGTGTGTGTAGAGGTGTGTGTGTTTCTTCTCTCCACCTTCTTCAAACAGTCTCTCTTCTCACTGTTGTTTTTCAGGCTTCCAGATTCTCCCGCCTCCACCTCTCATCGCCATGGGCACGTTGTGCAGAGATTTCTGTGAGCACTGAGGCTGGAGCTTGGGGCCATGGGCAGGCTTGCAAGCAATACTGGCTGTGGTAGTTTGAATAATGTCCCCCAAAAGAATTAAGGATTTATTAAAATTATTAATTGTCTCCAGGCTTCTGGCTAGAGGAAGTACCACTTTGGCCTAGCCTCCTGGGGACTGACCCTTTCTGATTTGGATGTAAAATATTAAGGATAGATATGCAAAAGAAGAGCCGGAACCCTGACCTGGAGTTCTGCATTTTTGTGAATCAGTGTGTGTTACAGTGTGCTTGTGGTGCTGGTGCTGGGCTTCTGTCTGTCTCTGCTTGGATCTGTGAAAAGGGGCCAGCCTTTTTCCCCTTAACTTCTTCCCCTGGATCTGCTCAATAAATATTTTCCTCCCCATAATCGTGCGTGCTTTGGAGATTCATCCCAGCGGTGTGTGGCTGACTACAACACTGGCCAAGCACGTTGAATCACACCTATGATGTCAGCTCTCAGGTGATAGAGGCAGAAGGATTGTCGCAAACATGAGGCCAGCCTGGTCCACATAGTGAATTCTCTGCTGTTGGGGTAACATAGTGAGAACCTATCTCAAAATACCCCCCCCCCCAGACCAAAGACCCATCAGTAGGACAAGCATCGAAAGAGAGCTGCCCAGAATGAGACAAAACATCTCTATCACATCTGTCAGAACCCAGGAGATATCACAGAGGAACTGCTCTCACTGCCAGCTTGACAACCTCCTCCAGGGAGATGCTGACAGACATTGAGGAGACTCAAAACTCATCAAAGCAGAAAATCAGAGGCTGCTGAGAGCTGAGCATGAAAGGAGACTTATAACACATCCTACACAGCTCAGGGAACGTTGTGCAAGAGGGGGCAGAAAGAATGTAAGAGCTACAGGGTGGGAAGCTGTGCTCTGAGGCACTGCTCCCCTCCCCCCACACAAAGTGACAGGTGCATTCACACCCCACAGTGACTATCTATATACTCACTGAGAAGGGACTTCAGTGGAATGGGGTGGGGGACAGGAACCATAAGAGTAGAAAATCCAATGGGAATATATATGATCAATATATAATGTGTTCATACAATAAAGTTATCAATTGAAAAAATACTCCCTTAAAAAACAAGAACACTGGATACAGGCGCTGTTTTGTAAAAGCTCCACCATTTGAAATTTCCTGGTGTTTCCTCATGATCAGATCCAAGCAGATGTTGAGAGCTTTTCCATAAGATACTGGAAATCATGACTTCTCCCTACTTCCCTGTTTCATTCAGAACAAAACAAGCCCCTAGAGGTCCTGTGAGGACAATCGTGGCAGCTTCCTCGCTCCTGGTCATGTCACCTGGGGTCCTTTGCACCTGCTGGCCTCGTTCTTCCCTGACATAATTGTCTTGCTGCCTCACTTGTCCACATTTGCCCATATTTCATCTCAAATCCAATAATATCAGTACTCATCTCTCTGTTCCTGAAACACTTCCACAAGCCTACATCTTCCTGTCCCTTTTCCCCAGTGTGTCACCATGATGAATCCATAGTTCCTTGGAGCTAACCTGATTAACTTAGGGGAGTGTGATGGTTAAGTTTATTTGTCAACTTGACCTATGTAATAACCCATAGTAATCTCTCTGAGATTTCCTGCAGGTAGGATTGACAACATCCTTTTGGGATTTTGGAGAAGGGAGGAGTTCCCTTCTCCAGAGTGAGCCCTTCCCCCCAGTGGGAGGGCCTTCCAGAAGGGGACTAGATATAAGGAAGCTTAGGGGGATGGAGACGCTCTTCCTTCCTCCCACGGCTGCTGGTGCTGGTTTGTGACTTGCACTCGCATCCTGCTCTCCTACCCTTCCTGGACATCGGAACCCAGTTTCCTCAGCCTCACATCATGGAATGAAGAACAGCTGCTCCCCAGGGAGCCATCAGGCCTTCTGGGCTGGATGGGGACTGCTGAGACCTCCAGCCACGTGGACTGAACAGCTACTGGTTTCTTCACCTGTGGGCCTGCAGACTGCTGTTGTTGGACTGTTATAAGCTACCCCAATGAATTCCCTTTCATTATAATCCATTCTATCAACTCTGTTTCCTCTGGAGAACCCCGACTGATACAGAGAGGGTGACATCTAGTGGTACCCAGGACAACCTTCATCATAAAGGCTATTGATGCTCCTAAAGATCCCTTAAAATATCACAAGAGCCCAGCCTGACTGTGGAGAGGTTCCCACACATGACCTGTATAAACTGGTGAGCCTCTTTTGGGGACTGAAATGGTCACGGACGGATTAAGGCTATCTTTAGATTTGAATTTCTTTTTCTTTTTTTAGCACAAGCGTTTGATATTATTTATTGATGTTTGTTCCTATTAAAATCTTCCATGACATTTCTGCTCCATTTGTCTGCATAGTTTGTAATTTTAAAAAATTTATCTATTGTTAATAATTAGATATATGGTATGAGCAAGTCTTGTGATGATACCCCCCCTCCTCCCTGTCCCCAACCCACTGGGGGTCCTCCTCGGTGGGATCCCTGGTCCGGCCCATGGGATAGGGGGTTATGGATTGTATGAGCTGTAGCCAGTTTTCCTCTTTGTGTGTTGAGGGGGGCCGTGTCTCTGGATATTCTCCCTCACCATGGCTCTTACAATCTTTCTGCCCCCTCTCCCGCTCAGTTACCTGGGTCCGGTGGGTTGAATTTCTTTAATTTTTTTAAATTGGGAACTTTAATATTTGTACATCTTGCAAATTGCTCATTTTCCCATTTGAAGTTTTTCTCCGTGACTTTGAGGGCAGGAAAGGGGGGGGTCAGGGCTGATATGAAAGACAGAGTTGAGACACTTGGATGTGTAAAACAGCTTGAGCTGGTATGGAGGTGCCCTTTAAGTGTCTGATTGATCTGAACATGAAATTGAAAAGCTGTCACCAAGGGTTGTGATGGTGCAAATCAGTGACGTCACTCGTGAGTGTGTTCAGCTGAGGAAGGAATTAGTAATTGTTTCGATTTATCACACTTTAAAATATAAGTGACGA
>PVHP010050699.1:0-11694 GCA_004024765.1 Zapus hudsonius
AAAAAAAGTATGCTTTGTAAATATATCAACCAGCAACATGGTTGTTTATTCTGCTTAAGAAGTGTTATACCTAGTCAGGTGTGGTGCCTCACCCCTTAACCCCAGCCTTCAGGAGGGTGAGGAAGGAGGATCACCACAAGTTAGAGGCCAGCCTGGGCTACAGAGTGAATTCCAGGTCAGCATGGGCCAGAGTGAGACCTGTGCCTCAAAAAAAAAAAGAGTAAAAAAATCAATTATACATAATTGTGCTTTGCATTTTGTTACCTGTGCGTGTGACATGTGCATTCATGTGAATGTTCATGTATGTGGATGCATATATGTGTGTGTAAGTATAGAGCCATGAGGTCGATGTTGAGGGTCTTCCTCAGTTCCTCTTCATCTTATTCTTTGAGACAGGGTCTTTCACTGAACAGACTAGCTGGCCAGGGAGCCCCAGGGATTCCCTGACTCTGCCTTCCCAGTGCTGGGATTCCAGATGTGTACCATCACACCCGACTTTTATGTGGGTTCTGGGAATCCAAGCTCAGGTCCTCATGCTTGCAGCTTTCCCTACTGAGCCATCTCCCCAGCCCTGCTTTTTTCCCTTTTTGTTCAGTACTGGGAATTGAACCCAGGGCCTTTAACGTGTTAGGCAGATGCTCTACCACTGAGCTACACACCAACCTGCTAGACTTAGCTTAGCAGTATAGTATGTTTGTTTACACCAGGATCACCCTGGAAGTCTTCATCTTCATTACATGTGCAGTCCTTTGCTGACCAAAACATCCCATGAGGCACATGACTGTGAAATACATGCAAAGGACTCTGGACCCCTGAGGTATGGCTTTCTGTCATCAT
Organism: Zapus hudsonius; assembly: GCA_004024765.1. Classification (NCBI taxonomy): domain Eukaryota; kingdom Metazoa; phylum Chordata; class Mammalia; order Rodentia; family Dipodidae; genus Zapus; species Zapus hudsonius. The sequence goes on from PVHP010050699.1 coordinate 838, forward strand.
CAGTGAGAAGCCTGAAAACAGGCATTCCTGTGAGGCTGGCCCTGACATGGAAGCAGCTATCTCCAAGCTAGTCTTTGTCAAAAGCGGACGGGAGGGGATCCCAGGACAGAGGAGCACAGCGAGCCATGTGTGTCTCTGGAGGTTCTGATCACAGGCTGGGCAGAGGTGTGTTGCACAAACCCCTTCTAGAAGGAAGTTAGAGAGCAAACACCAATTGTGTGGGAGAATCAACCTCATCCTGCAACTTTAGCTCTACCTCAGCTTTCTTTCTCTTCCTTCCTTCTTTCTTCTCTTCTGCCCTCCTTCCCTCCCTCCCTCCCCTTTTCTCTCTCTTGAGTTTGACTGACCTCAAGTTCTCTAACACTAAGCTACATCCCTAAGCCTTCTTGTACCTTGACTTTCCATCTTTTAGGGCCATCTTGACTCCTGCCCTGGGGTCTCCAAGAAGTCAGCCATGTCCACCATCTCTGTCAGCTTCCTGACCCTGGAGTTGCAGATCTAGGCAGGGCCACTGAAAACCCAGCTGTGTGGCCAATTGTCATTTTGCAGCTGGGCTTATTTTTGCTGTGATACTTTTGGTTTCTGGTTATGTTTACATCTTTTGAGATTGTTGTTTACTCTTGCAGATCAGATTTTCAAATTTTAGTTAGACACAAATTCCCCAAGGGCAAAACTTTCTGAGTTATCTTTGTACTTTGAAAATGAAAACGCAACCAAGGGGGCCTCAGGAAAGAACAGTGCCAGTCTTCCTCAGAGAGACTCAGAGAGAACACGGAGGTGGCCTTCCCTTTTCCATCAATAAAACTTTTCTCTCCATGAATTTGCGGGTCATCCTTGCACAGGGGCCACACTAATCTTCTCTAGGTCGGTCCAATTTTAATGTATGTGCAGCCGAAGCGAGCACAGAACTTTTCTCTCTTGTGGCCTAGAACTCCTCCTACCTCTGCCTCCCAAGAGCTGGGATTAAAGGCGTGCACCACCACACCCAGCTTTCTTCTTTATTTTTTGAGACAAGGTCTCACTGTAGCCAAGGCTGACCTAGAACTCTTACAACCCAGACCAGCCTAAAACTCTTGGTGCTCCTCCTTCTCCCTCAGCCTCTTCAGTGCTGAGATTAAAGGTGGAGCCACCATGTCTGGCTCTGGTTCATTTGCTTACCTACTTCTCTAGAGACAGGGCCCCTGTACTGGCCTCAAATTTGCTATGGATGGCCTAGGCAACCCTTGACCTCTTGATTGTCTACTTTCTTCTTTTTGAAAATTACTTTTTATTTATTTGAGAGAGAGAGAGAGAGAACATGGGTGTACCAGGGCCTTTTGCCACTTTGTGCATATGGCTTTACTGGAGAACAAACCCAGGCTGCAGGCTTAATAAGCAAGTGCCTTTAACTGATGAGTCATTTCTCTATTCCTAAATATTCTTTACATAGATGAGAATATATGATATGGTAGTAAATTTGTATTCTTTTTTTAAAAATATTTTATTTATTCATTTTCAAGCAGAGATACAGAGAGAGAGAGAGAGACAGAGAGAGAGAGAGAAAGAGAGAGAGAGCGCACACCAGGACCACCACCTTGTGGGTCTGGCTTATGTGGGTCCTGGGGAATTGAACCCGGGGCCTTAGGCACTGAAGGCAAGTGCCTTAACCACTGAGCCATCTCTCCAGCCCCCTAAATTTGTATTCTTAATTGAACTTTTTAAATTATTCTTTAATTTAATTTGTTCTAATGTGCAAATACTACAGTTTCATAGAAAGTAAATCATCTTAGAGTCGGCAGTGTTGGCCATGACCTCAATATGTTAGCCTTGCCTATGTGCGGCGAGCTCCTCGACCAGCGAGGAAGAACAACCACCACTGGAGGATTCTTCTCAAATCACACTTTATTGGAGAGCCTTTTGATTGAAGGGAGAGCAGGAAGCGAGGGGCCCCGAGCACTAGGAGTCAGTTGCTTATATATGGAGCAGGGACACCGGTCGCCCCATGATTGGCTGACGCCAGCTCGCCATCACCAGGTGCCACGGGATTGGCTAGGGACCAATACATAATCCGTGCGCATGCGCAAAGCCAGAGGCGTGCCTCTCACCAAAGCGTTGCCTAATATGGAGTTGTTTACCACTTAGCTGCAAGGAAGTGGGAGCCATCTTGTAATGGCGATCGTCCCGGCTCCCTGCACCTATGTGAATATATTTGATTCAGAGACTATGTATAAATACTCAGAAGTGGAAATGATGATCAGTGTGTAAAGAGTTTATTCTGATAAATAAGAAACTGGAAGATCAGAAGTCCTCAAGGTCATCCTCACCCACAATAGTAAGTTCAAGGGCAGCCTGGAATACATGAGACTGTCTTAAAAACAAATCAAGGGCTGGGGAGATGGCTCAGTGGTCAAAGATGCTTGCTTATAAAGCCTGCCTGCCTGAGTTTGATTCCCCAGGACCCATGTAAAGCCCGATGCACAAAGTGGCACACGCATCTGGAGTTCATTTGTAGCAGCAAGGGGCCCTGATGTTCCTAGTCTCTCTATCTCTTTCTGTCTCTGTCTCTCCCTTCTACTTTTCAAATATATATATATATATATATATATATATATATATATATATATATATATATTTAAATACATATAAACTGGGCATGGTGGCGCATGCCTTTAATCCCAGCACTCAGGAGGCAGAGGTAGGAGGATCGCCATGAGTTTGAGGCCACCCTGAGACTACATAGTGAATTCAAGGTCAGCCTAGGCTAGAGTGAGACCCTACCTTGAAAAACCACAAAATAAATAAGTAAATAAATAAAAATAAAATAAAACGTGGAAAAAGTAATAGATGTCACTTCTGAGATCATACAGAGAGCTGACTTTTATCTACTCCCCCACCCCCCCCAGTCCCAGCCCCAACCTAATGGAGATGCCACATCACAATGAATTGATGTACTCCACCATGAGTGAGCTGTGAGGCAGATCCTCCCCTACCTTAGGATGACTGGATCTCCTGCTGCTGATGCCTTGATTACAGGCTCTTGAGAGCCTCCAGATTCGAGGCACCCATCTAAGCCTTATCCATAGAATCTATGAAACAGTGTTTGCTGGGTTCACCTTGGAGTTTTGGGATAATTTGGTACACAGCCGCAAATGATTAATCCAAGGTCCAGTAATAGTGCGGGATTCCTAGCTCTTTTATTCTTCTTAGCTCTAGCAACCAGAACAGTGCTGGGTATACAGTGGTTCTCAGGAGTGGTTTAGAAGAAATGAGTAAATTTCAGGAATTTTGCAAGAAAGATGGTCTGTTTTGCTCTGGAGTCCTAGAACTGCATTGGCCATTTTATTACCATTGGTAAAGTCAGCCTGAATACAGAACCAGCCAGAAGGGAGATCTGAGCAAAGCTGCAAAGCCACAGCCTTGGTGAACACACCTGCCATACCTACTTCTAATTTTTAAAAATATTTTAAAAAATATTTTAGTTATTTATTTGCAAGCAGAGAGAGAGAGAGACAAAGAGGAGACAGACACACAGAGAGAATGGGCTTTCCAGGGCCTCCAGAAAACAAACTCCAGACATACGTGCCATTTTGTGAATCTGGCTTTATGTGGGTACTGGGGAATTGAACCCCAGTCATTAGGCTTTGCAGACAAGTGCCTTAACCGCTGATCCATCTCTCAGGCCCTTTTAAAATATTTTATTTATTTATTTGAAAGAGAGAGAGAGAAAGAGGCAGATAGAGAGAGAATTCTTGTTCCAGGGCCTCTAGCCACTGAAAATGAACTCCAGACGCATGTGTCACCTTGTGCATTGGCTTTATGGGTACTCCTTCCTTACCTGGGTCCTTAGGCTTTGCAGGCAAGCGTCTTAACCACTGAGCCATCTCTCCAGCCCTTTATCTTGAACTGATATTTTTTAAAAATATTTTATTTATTCATTTTCAAGCAGAGAGAGAGAGAGAGAGAGAGAGAGAGAGCGCACCAGGGCCACCACCTTGTGGGTCTGGCTTATGTGGGACCTGGGGAATTGAACCTAGGGCCTTAGGCACTGGAGGCAAGTGCCTTAACCGCTAAGCCATCTCTCCAGCCCTGAACTGATATAATTTTATTTAATTTTTTTGAGGTGTGGTCTCACTGTAGCTCAGGCTGACCTGGAACTCACTCTGTAGCTCCAAGGCTGGCCTCAAAAAGTATGTCCAGCTATTTTATTATTTGTTACTTGAGCAAAGCTTAGACTAGTTTGGGATGAATTCTCAATAAATTGAAACTGAGTGCACTCTATATCATTTTCTTGACATCTGTCTATACTTTTTAAAATTTCTCTTCTTTTTGTGTCTCTCCAAATCTTTATCTGTTTCTCTTCACTGTCTACACCTTCCAGCAGAGTTTAAAGTCTTCAGACTTTTTCATTTCCTTCTAAGAGAACCTGGTCTGGTTGGCACGGTGAGAAGCCTAGCAAAACAACCAAATTCCCAGCCTCTCTGGAAGATGGGTCAGTTCTGGCCAATGTAAGCAGAAGTTATGTGGTGAGTCCTCTGAAGGAAGACTTCCTTAAAAGAAGGCTCACTTGGCTGGCAGACACTTCCTTTCTTTGACCTCCCCCACTTTCCTGTTACCTCAAATATGATACTGGGGGCTGGGGAGATAAGCGAGTTAGTAAAGCACTCACTTCAAAAGCACTAGGAGCTGAGTTAAATCCCCAGTACCCATTTAAAATGTCAGCCATGATGACATTCTTCTGTAATCTCAGTGCTAAGGAGGTGGAGATAGGAGGATCCCTGGAGCTAATCTCTGTTGAGCTCCAGACCAATGAGTGACCCTGTCTCAGGAAGAGGTATATGGGCTGGGTGTTGTGGCACACACCTTTAATCCCAGCACTTGGGAGGCAGAGGTAGGTGGATGAATGAGTCTGAGGCCACCCTGAGACTAGATAGCGAATTCCAAATCAGCCCAGTCAAGGGCAAGACCCTAACTTGAGAGAGAGAACATGGTATTCTGAGGATAACACTGAGATTATTCTCTGGCTGGCACACACATATGTATACACATTTGAATCTTGTTCCTTGCCTTCCTTATGGCATGCAGCATACCATAGACCTAAACTGTACAGCCCTCAAATTTGAAGCCCCCGGGGTCTGTCCTGTTTTTTTTTTGTGTGGCAAACTTTTACTCCAGTTCCATGAAGCAGGCACCATCTACACAAGGGCTCCAGCCTGTTGTCTACACCTCTTTCTTTCCTATGTCCCTAGTTCCAGACTTAGGTTCTCGTTCTTAAACTGGATACCCAAGTTGGAAGGCACTGGAAAACACATGTGGGTAATCAAGGATTGTAATCCCAGCGCTGAAGAGGCTAATACATGAGTTCAAAACCAGACTGAATCCAGTCAGTCAGGTCAACCTAGGCTACAGAGTGAGATCCTGTTTCAAAGCGTGCACACACACATTCACACAAAGTCTTGTTAAACATCATTTTTTTCAGACTGTCATGCACCTTTCTATCCTTTTTTCTAATTAGTTAGGAGTGCATTTAAAGATGCAAGTAATAAACCAGGTGTGGTAGTGCATGCCTTTAATCCCAGCAGAAGTAGGAGGATCTTCTGGAGTTCAAGGCCACCCTGAGATTACATAGTGAATTCCAGGTTCCCCACACACACACACACACAAAAAAAAAAGATGCAAGTAACAAAACTTCTTACTTCAGTAGGTTAAATAATCAGAGGTTGGGCTGAAGAGATGGTTTAGCATTTAAGGCGCTTGCCTGCAACGCAGAAGGACCAGAGTTCGATTCCCCAGTGCCCATGTAAAGCCAGATACACAAGAGGGCTCATGTGTCTGGAGTTCATTTGCAGTGGCTGGAGGCCCTGGCGTGCCCATTCTCTCTCTCTCTCTCTCTCTCTCTCTCTCTCTCTCTCTCTCTCTCTCTCTCTCTCTCTCTCTCTCTCTCTCTCTCATAAATAAAATATTTTAAATAATTAGAGGTTAATTTTTTCCCCACACAGTAGAAGTGTGGAGGAAAGGAAAGGAGTCCAGGGCCCTCAGGAACCTATCTTCTTCCTATCCTGCTGATTTTAATGTGTTTTAGTGTTGCTGTCAGATGATGGCTGCACCTCTTTGCATTGCTCTGAGAGAGAGAGCGCGTGAGAGCGAGCGAGCGAGAGAGAGAGAGAGAGAGAGAGAGAGAGAGAGAGAGAAGAGCTAATGCTGACTCCTTTTGTGTTCTTTCATTTTTCAGTGTTAGGGATCAAACCCCAGGCCTTGCACATGCTAGACAAGCGTTCTGTCACTGAGTTGCTTCCCCAGCCCTTTTTTTTAAAAAAGAAAGTTCAGTTTTCCAAAAAACCTTCTGCTGACACCTTATTGGCCAGAAGTAGGCCAGATGGTTGCCTCTGGCTGCAAGGGAAGCTGAGAAGACCTGGAGGATGTGTATGAGGACACTCTTGGGTCCCCTCCACAGTTACTGAATTAGAAATGCCAAGGGGTGGATTTGGGCAGTCGGTGTTCTAACAGCTTCCAGGAGATTCTGATACAACTGTAGTTATGATTTTTAAGCATAATAACAACTGGTCTAATGTAGATGAAAAGATATTTGCAAACTGTAAACTCTGTTTCTTTCTATCGTGTTGTGGGTTGAACCTAGTGTTTTGTGAATGCTAAGCAAGCACTCTCCCACTGAGTCGTACCCACATCCCTTTTTGTAGTTTTTATTTCGAGATAGGGTCTCACGAAGTTACTCAGACTGACCTTGAACTCACTCTGTAGATAACACAGCTCTTGGACTTGTGATCCTCCTATCTCAGCCTCCCAAGTAGCTAGGATTACAGGCCTGAGCCATGAGGCCTGGCTGGAAACATTACACAAAGGTCCTATTTTGAGATAACAGTGCTTGTTGAGGAAATGAACAGTTACATGAAGCTAAGGAGAAGTTCTGAGGAGGTAGGCCTGGAGTTCAGAGACAAAATAAAATTCAAGAGAATGGGATGGGAAACGTTTCAGTGAGAAGCATGACTAATATGAAAATGAAGTTTCTAATTGAGAAGCAATGATTAATAGCATTGTGCTTTTCTGTATTGTAGGCCAAAAACTGGGTGCAGTGGTGCATGTCTGTAATCCCAGCATTTAGGAGGTAGAGATAAGAGGATGAGGAGTTCAAGGTCATCTGGATACAGAAAGAGTTTGAGACCAGCCTGAACTATGTAATTAGTCCATTTTTTCAAAATAAGAAATCAGGCCAGGCGTGGTGGCGCACACCTTTAATCCCAGCACTCGGGAGGCAGAGGTAAGAGGATCACTATGAGTTCAAGGCCACCCTGAGACTACATAGTGAATTCCAGGTCAGCCTGGGCTAGAGTGACACCCTACCTGGAAAAACCAAAAAATAAAAATAAATTTAAAAAAATAAGAAATCAGAAAAAGGACTCTCTTGACACAGTTCCTAGTATTTGAGGATAACTATGGTTAATCAACCAATATAAGGTCCAACATGTCCATGCTCTGGCTTCTTAGAGTTTTGATATTATTTGGTCATGATTTTTTTCTTCCTTTTCTTTGTGTGTTTGTTTTTGAGGAAGGATCTTACTCTAGCCTAGGCTGACTTTGAACTCACAGTGATCCTCCTAATTATTTATGATTTTATTCCATTTTGAGGCAGGTCTCATGTCTCACTCTGTAGCTCAGTCTTGCCTGGAACTCACCATGTACAATCTCAAACTTGAGATTCTCCTGCCTCAGCCTCCCAAGAGCTAGGGGTGCATACATGTGGCACCACACCCAGCTTGAGTTTTGGTCTTTCACAGCAAGACATTTTTCTGGGGGCAATAATGGAGGAGTTTTGCAATATAGACTTTTCATAGTTTATGTAGCTGACATATTGGGCAGAGTACAAATGCCTGGGAAAAACAAAACTATCCATAAAAGGTATGAGGAGATCAAAAAGTTACAACAGTCCGGGACAAAAATAGAAACTGAAACCACAGACATTCAAAATGTCCTGTTATCAAAAACAAATGTTTGAGCGGCCCCAGGGGTAGCTGCTACAGGTGGTTTCCATGAGAGGGAGGAGGCCTCGCTGGTTTCAAAACAAACGCTTTGGGAGGCTAGTGAACAAGCACTGAACAGAGATTGGGAAGAAGATAGGATTTAGTGTTCTGCCATCTGGATTAAAAATACTGAGGTGCCATTGTCTGTGCACCAGGCATGGCTTCCAGCCCTCACAGTCGTAAAGCCTGCTCTCTCGTTCCACAGCCTCCGCCATATAACAGACCTGGAGCGGTGTTCACTGGGTGAGCTTGGGGTTATCACCTCCACCTAGGCACCCAGTCCTATCTCCATTGGCCTCCAGAGCACCTATACAGGCGAGGACACTGCCATGCCAGAATGAGCAGGGCCTCTCAAGGTTGGGAGCTTGACCTTCTCCTCAGCTCCTGTGTCCAGGAACTGGTGTTGACAGTGCTGTCACCTGGTGACATGAATGTTGTGCTGTCGCTAAGGGACCTTGTTTGTCAATGTGTCAGTTAAATGTGTACAAAATGTGAAACCCAGGTTTAGCTATCGATTGATTTGTTTACCATTTGGGCTGTCACAAGTAAGTGCTGTGATAAGAAAATCAGAAAGCCACGTGTTCCTTGGCATTAGTGACCAAGGATAGGATCTGCATATGGAAATCTGATGATGTAGCCCTCTGAAAAAGTGGATGGTGACCTGCCAAGTTCACCACCACCAAGTTGACCACAACTCAGTTCAAACAAATGGGCCAATTCTGGGTCATAGATTCAGTTTTCAACCCCCTTTGGAACTGGACTTCCTGAGGTGTTTTAGTTTGTCGGTTAGGCGAGCAGAGCCTGTCTTTGCTTCCTCCTCTTCCCCTGCCATGAACCCACTGACCCACTTAACCTCATGTAGGTCTTCAGGGCAACTGTCATCCCATATGAGAACTCCACTGGATATGCCTTCTCCCTCTTCTAAAGAGCAGAGCTCCAGCCTTTAGCTCTCTTCTGTGTCCAGAATCTCTCCTTGCCTCATTCCACCCAGCCCTAGGGCTTTCAATCCCATGGACAAGCTGGAGAGTCACACCTTCCTTCAGATCCCCCAATCTTCCAGGAGCCTTAGATCCAAATATTCAGTAGCCCTGGACATTTTTTCCACTGGAAAATCTAAAGAGCATTTCAAGTTCAACCTAACCTCCATCTCTCCTCTATTTCTCTCCATTTCCTTTAATAATAACATTCTTCACCAGACAGGTCAGGATCCCAGGCATTCTCCTTCATTCTCTCCCTCCCTCCCTCTCTCTGTCTTTATCTCTCTCTTCTCGCTCTCTCTCCATATATATATATATATATAATCAGTCTACTTAATGCCCCATCTCTATCTTAAAAATAAACCCTCAAGGGTGGATAGATTGTAAGAGCCATGGTCGGGGAGAATATCCAGAGACATTGCCCCCCTCAGCAACAACACACAAATGGGGGGGGGAACCAGGCTACATTGGGTCCAGGACAGAGAGGAGGGAAATAGAGGCACCATCACAAGATTTGCTCATACAATGTATCTAATTATTCATAATAAAATATTTTTTAAATAAACCCTCAAGGCTGGGGAGATTGCTCAGTGGTTAAAGTTACTTGGTCAGTTCAATTCCCCAGCACCCATGTAAGACCAGATGCAAAATAAACCCTTTCTTAACAGTTCTTTGCTGCTGCCACCCTAAAACCTCCCCTTCCTGAGTCACCCCATCTTACTTCTGGCTGTGTCCTCAGCAGCCTGAGTGATTATTGAACCCTCTCGTTTACCCATCAACTTTTTTCTAGAAGTGCTGGAAATTGAACCTCTGGCCTGTGTATGCTAGGTAACCTACATAACCAATCTGTGTTCTTTGTTTTTCTTTTCTTTCTCCTCCTCCTCCTCCTCTTCCTCCTCCTCTTCCTTCTTTTTCTTCTTCTTTTTTTGAGGCAGGGTCTCACTCTAGTCCAGACTGACCTGGACCTCACTCCACAGCCCCAGGCTAGCCTCAATCTCATTGCTACCCTCCTACCTAAGCCTCCCAAGAGCTGAGATTAAAGGCATGCCCAGTTTACCATATTTACCCAGTGAACTCTTTCTTTCAACACAGGTTTTGCTAAATTGCCAAGGCAAGCTTTGACCTTGTAGTCATGAATAGCTGGCATTACAGACTTATGCCACCAAGCTGTTTTTCTTTCATGTCTTTTTAAAAATACTTAAATTTTTTTTTTCAAAGAGAGAGAAAAAAATGGGCACACCAAGACCTCTTTCTGCTGGAAAGGAACTCCAGATGCATGTGCCATTTTGTGTGTCTGGTTTTATGTGGGTACTGGGGGATTGATCCGCTGCTGCAAGCTTTGCAAACAAGCACCTTTAACCATTGGGCCATCCCCCTCCCCCTGCCCCCTATCATGTTTTGATCGCAATCCTGAATTACTCTGGTTGTGACCCTTTAGTCATATTGCTGGTCTTCTGTGGTACCCCTGTGCTAGGTGGGGCCTTTATACTCCCTTCTGCCTCTCCTAGTTACTGCTTAGAGTTTCACAGAGCCATCCAGGCTGGGCTCAGAGCTCACCTGGAGAGCCCTTTCTTACTGATGTTCACCCAGCACTTGCACCAGGGTCAGAACTAGGCATACTCAGGTCACATGGATGCTGGAGTAGGCACTGTCCCAGCACTGTATCAAATGTTCCCATTTATTTCCTCAGCTCATCCTTAGAGCCACCTAAAAAGGCCTTTAAAAATATTATTTTTTAAAAAAAATATATTATTTTTTTAATATTTTATTTATTCATTTTCAAGCAGAGATACAGAGAGAAAGAGAGAGAGGAGAGAGAGAAAGAGGGGAGAGAGAGAGAGAGAGAGAGAGAGAGAGAGAGCACCAGG
>PVHP010050700.1:0-11720 GCA_004024765.1 Zapus hudsonius
GAGGGAGACCTGATTGCTTGGTAAACCCAAGAAGCTGACCCAGGAGGGCTCAGCCCACCCAGGTGTGCTAAGCTGAGGAAGAAGCAGGGAGTTGCTTGCAGCCATCTTGGGAGAGTCTGGGTCAGACATGGGTTCTAGTCCTGCCAGGGCAGGCCGGGTGGCATTCATGATCTCTTTGGGCCTCTGTCCCTGACTGACTACCTAGAAAAATCTGTCTTGTGCTTGTTCCCCCTTCACTCCAGTTGTAGCATATATTGTTTAAACCATTTTTAAAATTAACAAATAAAAAATATATATATGAGGGCTGGAGAAATGGTTCAGTGGTTAAGGCACTTGCCTCCAGTGCCTAAGGCCCCAGGTTTAATTCCCCAGGACCCACATAAGCCAGACCTGGCCCTGGTGCGCTCTCTCTCTCTCTCTCTCTCTCTCTCTCTCTCTCTCTCTCTGCTTGAAAATGAATAAATAAAATATTTTAAAAATATATATATATGTATATGAAGCTGGACATAGTGGTGCACACCTTTAATCCCAGCACTCGGGAGGATCAATGTGAGTTTGAAACCAACCTGAGACTACTGAGTTCCAGGTCAGCCTGGGCTTGAAAAAACAAAATAATAATAATAACAAATAAAAATATGCATATTGGAGAAAATATAGAAAATACAAAGTCATCTGAGAAAAATTCAAATGGCCTAAAATTTCATCAACCAGGTGAGCCAGCATGTAAGAAGCAGGTGCCTGGTGGCCTCTAAAAACTCTTCTGGACTCAAGATGAGTGGGAGGCTCAAAGAGCAGCAGGGGAGGGCCGGAAGTCTGTGGCAGCCTCCTCTGATAGGGGCAGGAGGTCTGCTCTCCAGGCTGGATTCAGCCATGCCAGAGGTTCTCTCTGCCCAGTTCCCTGTGTGTTCCAGACCAGGGGGCGTGAGTGCTCTGGGAGGAAGTGGGAGTTGGGCATGCTTCCACCTTGCCTGGCCATCACTCCCCCTTTGAGGGCTGTTGCTAGACACACTGAGAAGACAGATCCATCCGGGGCATTCAGAGTCACGATTTGGTTCACAGTGAGGTCTTTGCATTCAGGATGGCCTGTGTCTACTGCATTGAAGTGGGTGGGAGAACTGGGTCAGAGGTCCCTGCAGATGTGAGCAGGTGTGCAATACTTTGTTTTCCCTGTGAGGTTCACAGGACCGCCCCATGCCTCTTCCTGCTCTGTGGTCCAGAAGTCCAGGCTTGGAGGCCCCAGGTGACCAGGACAAGGACTTAGGAGCTAGGGAAGGCTTTCTCTCACAAGGCAGTGACTTGGGAGGTGAACGGCTGAGTAAAGAGGGAATGGAGAAATGTGACCAGGCGATAAGGCCAGGAGGATACAGTGCTTTCGAGGAACTGCCACTGATGGCCGTGGACAGAAGTAGAATGGAATCCCCAAAGAGAAGAATGTTGAGGCTGCAGAGTCCCCACCTTGTAGAGCCTCAGAGATGGGGCTTTCATGTCCCCCCACAGCCCTGAGTCTTGACCCTCCGTGCAGAAGGGCCAGCTGATCTTGACTCGTGGGCTAACCCCAGGCCTGCTTTAGGAGCGTTTTCTCATGCTCCACACCAGCGACTTGATAATGAGCCCTTTTGGGTTTTCTCCCCTTCCCTGCTTCCTCCCCCAACCTGCCAGTCTTCCCTGTGCTCACCTTCCCAACACACTGTTTCCAAGGCAACCCAGACTAAAGCTAATCCGGTTAGAATGTGAAGTCAGGCGAGGACACTGGGGTGCCATGGAAGGTCTCTTCTTCATCTGGGGGGGGGGGCAGGGTCAGATTTGCAAGGCTGTGCTGGTTCTGCCTGGAGATTGGATTGGAGGACCAGACACTGAAGGGGAATGGAAGGATCTTATTCTCCAAAGGCCTGACGAATGCTCTCTCTGTCTCCTGGTGCAGGGCTGAGCCTTCGGGGTGCAGTTTTTTCATTAAAAGCCTTAGGAAGTTGCAGTGTCACTTGTAATTAAGAAAGCTCAAGCCAGGCATGGTGGCACATGCCTTTAAACTCAGCACTCAGAAGGCAAAGGTAGGAAGATTGCTGAGTTCGAGGCCACCCTGAGACTACAGGTCAGCCTGGGCTAGAGCAAGACCCTACCTTGAAAAACCAAAAAAAAAAAAGGTCAAAGAAAGCTGAGTTACATATTGACTGAGACACCTGGCCATGATCGCGCACCAGAAAGTAATGGCTGGGGGATTCAAACCCAGGTTTTTAACACATCCAAAATAGATGCCCCTCTCCCTCATTGGTCCAGCCTGTCTGTTCCTTTCTGTCCTCTTTGCTAAGTGCAAGGAAGTTCTCCAGTAACATCTGCTCTTACACCCCCTGTAGGTAAATTTGAGGATAGGGAAGATCGTGTACCCAAGTTGGAGCAGATCAACAGTACACGGATCCTGAGCAGCCAGAACTTCTCCCTCACCAAGAAGGAGCTGCTGAGCACGGAGCTGCTGCTTCTGGAAGCCTTCAACTGGGACCTCTGCCTGCCCACATCCGCCCACTTCCTGGACTACTACCTCTTGTGCGCCATCAGCCAGAAGGACCACAATTGCCACACCTGGCCCACCACCTGCCCCCGAAAGACCAAAGAGTGCCTCAGGGAGTACGCCCACTACTTCCTGGAGGTCTCCCTGCAAGGTGAGCCTGCCAGAAAGAGACCACCAGGCCAAGGACGGGTGCACCGGTGCTTTAAGTGGGACTTCCTTCCTTTACACCTGTGGCCCACATACCCACATCACCTCCACTTTGTAAAGAGAAAGGATGTCGGGCCTGAGTAGATGTAGACGGCTCAACAGTTAAAGGGCTTGCTTGCAAAGCCTACTAGCCCACGTTCCGTTCTCCAGCCACTCCCATAAAGCCGGACAGGCATTTGATTGAAGCAGCAACACACAGGCACATGTGTGCACACACAGACATGCACAAAAAGTAAAACTTTAAAGAGAAATGAAATAAGTTCCCCAAAATCATTACTTGGATTTTGAACCAGAAAGCCTGAGTCAGTGAAAGGAAAAGTTGAAGTAATTGAAAATCATGAGCAATTTAAAACAGTGTAATAATGCCCTTGCCATGAGATTTCTGCAAAAACCTAGGTAAGGTGCCTGTTCTAGTTACAGATATCAAAGTCTTAGACCCATTCATTCACCCATGCATTCACTATGAGCCAGACACTGATGGTATCAATAAGTATAGCAGTTCCCTTCTTGTTGGACAAACACCCAACCTGAAGCAGCTTATGGGAGGAAAGGGTTTATTTCAGGATTAGAGGGTCCAGGAGAAATTCCATCAGTGACAGAAGAAGCTGGCTCACTTCCACAGACACACCCACAGCAGAGAGAGAACACCCAACACCAGCAAGCATCAAAAGCCAGCAAAACACACACAGCCAGAGCTCCAACTGCTCTTCACATTCCCAGTAGGACTAGACTGAAGATTCCCCCCCCCCAGTGACACACCCCCTAAGCAAGGATCTGGCTGCTGAGAACTCCAGTGCAAGCTCAATCTTAATTAAAAAAAATTGCCTGACTCTGTGGGGCCATACATTCACACCACCACAGTAAGTAACCTTTAATCAGACCCTGAAATAGAATCCTTTGAAATTGTGTATTATTCAGTGATAGTATTCAGAAAAGACAAATGTTTGGAGGTCCTGTGTACAGCCCATCAGCAAGCTCCTTTAGCCCTTGGGGAGCCATAGTGGACATTTTGAATAATCACCCCTCCGGATGTATAAGGCCCAACAATGACATGCCACGTCTTCTAATTTCTGAGTCTATTTACGGGGCAGCAGTGACTGCCATAGGCTTGGCAGGAGAGTCCAGGCAAAGGCTCTCTGGGGCTTACTCTGTGATTCTCTTTCAGATCATGTATTCTACAAGTTCCAGCCGTCTATGGTGGCTGCCGCCTGTATCGGAGCCTCCAGGATCTGCCTGCAGCTGTCTCCCTACTGGACCAGAGACCTGCAGAGGGTCTCCAACTACACCCTGGAGCATCTCAGCACATGTATCGAAATCCTGCTGGTGTAAGTGATATCCACTTGTTCTGATGCCCAGCTCAGGTTACAATTTGGGGTGAGAGACCCTGGCATGCCCATTACATATACACGTGTAAACAAATAAATATTATAAGCCAGGCATGGTGATGCATGCCTTTAATCCCAGCACTTGGGAATCAGAGGTAGAGGATACTGTGAGTTCAAGGTCAGCCTGGACTATAGAGCAAGTTCCAGGGCAGCCTGGACTAGAGTGAGACCCTAACCCATAAAACAGAATAAATAAAAATTTTAAAAGTTTTAATGTTTGCCATTATATTTATCTGAGAGAGAGAGAGAGAGAGAGAGAGAGAGAGAGAGAGAGAAAATGGGTTCACCTGGGTCTTTGTCACTGCAAATTCATGGGCCACTTTGCACATCTGGCTTTACATGGGTGCTGGGGAGTCAAACCTGGGCCTTCAGGCTTTATAAACAAAGCACCTTGAACCATTGCACCCTCTCTCCAGCCCTTTTTAAAGTGGTCACAACCTACTTGCAAGGGTCATTTTGGATCCAACACCATGAAATGGGTATTGGAAGCCAAAGCCATCCATAATGGTCACCAGGAGGAAGGCAGGAGGGACAGATGGCTCTTATGTGGCTCCTCAGTCAGCTTCCTCTTCTACCCACCCAGCAAATGTTGGCACTGCTTTGTGCTGCCCTAACTGACCAGCAGCGGAGGCAGAAGCCCTCCAGCCTCTCGGCTTTCCTGACCTGAGAAGCTTGCTGCTGTTGCCAGCAAGTCCCACTCTGAGATGGGGGGGGGGGGGCTGAGCTCTAGGGCTCGTCTTTTTAGATTGTTTATGGGTTCTTGTTTTTGAGATGAGGAAAAAAAAACAACCACTGTGTCTCCAATTTCAGATATAGTCTTTCGGACCCCAATGAGTAATTTATTCCATATCTGCTAGCTAAGGTGTAACCCAGTTAGGTATAGAGCTGGCCCAGAAGGCTCTAGAAGGTGGAGATGGTGCCCTGTGCTCATTTGTACACCTGGAATCCCTCACTCTACCAGGTGCTGAGAATGCAGAGATGAGCAAAAGCAGAAGGGACCCAAGTTTTCCTCTGGGGTGTTAACCACAGAGATGGGGTGGTGCAGAGGCCCCAGGGACAGTCTGGCCTGTCTTGCAGGGGAAGCAGCTCCAAGATGAGGCCTGAGTCTGGTCAGTGAGGATCCAGGCCCTGGCTGGAAGAGCACACACAACTCTCTGGTGTCTGGGACATTGGATCTCCAAGTCTCACCTGAGTCTTTTTCCTTTCAGAGCGTATGACAATGTCCTCAAGGATGCCGTCACCATCAAAAGCCAGACATTGGCCATGGTGCCTGGCACACCTCCCACCCCCAGCCAAGTACTGTTCCAGCCGCCGGCCTACCCTGCCCTCAGCCAGCCATCGCCCACAGCACTAACCCACTTCCAGAGCCCAGTACAGGACTTGTGCTTGGCCTACCGAGACTCGCTGCAGGCTCACCGCTCCGGAGACACTGGCCCTCCCCTGCACGCCCCGTTCCCTGCCCTCCACCCCCTGGATATGTGCCCCGTGCCCATCCCCCCCACCCTTAGCATGCAGGTGGCCATTGCAGCTGAGCCCAGGCACTGCCTGGCTGCCACCTACGGAAGCAGCTATTTCAGTGGGAGTCACCTGTTCCCCGCGGGCTGTTTTGACAGCTAGGCCACCTTTGGGTGAGAGACCAGGCAGAGGACGTGAATGCCAAGAGGAGAGCTCAGCTGAGGCAAAGAGCCTGGCACCCTTGAACAGAGAAGGGTACGTGTGTTCTTTCTAAATAAAACCAACCAACCCAGAGCTGAACATTCAGTGACATGCCTCACCCAGGAGCATTCTTCTGGAAAAATCTGTTCCACGTGTGCCTGAGGGACAGAGCAATGGCTCGGTGGCTGTTCTCATGAGCAGGGATCCAGGGAATCAAGACAGACCTGGTCAGAGGCCAGGAGGCTGCGGGTAGCACATGGACCACTGGTGCGTGCGGATTTCTCCCCAGAGACTCAGTGCTGAGGGCACTGGAAAGAAGGGTCACCCTCTAGTGTCCCCGCCCTCTAGTGTCCCCGATCCACATGGAGGTACCCATGAGGCACAGAGGGCGACTGTCTTGCCTTTGTTTTTGAACCTAAAACCTTTCTGGGCCTTTTAGATACGTCACGTGCTGCTGCTTTCCAAAGCTATCTAGCTTTCTGTTCCGCAGAATGTCCTGTTTACATCCTGTGTCAGGGATTTTTATGATACTTGAAAATTCCTTAGGCGAAGAAAAAATTGTTTAATTACCACACTGTCTGTGTCCTGTGTGAGGCTGTACCTTTAACCAACCCATCATAAAACAGAAAAAAGTCCCTTTTCAGCAGAGAGAAAGCCAAGAAAGCCCTGTGTCTTGGGTGCTTGTTCATTACAGGACGTTGATCACCTTCTCTCTGGTTGGGGGATGGAGAAGGTTATTGAGAAGAAGGTGAAGGTCCATCCACCCTGCACAGATAGTCCACGAGGTTAAACCGCCCCGGCATTGAGCTTGGCCAATAACAAAGGACAATACTGTGCACGTCACACCAGGACCCCGGCACGGACTGGCAAGGGATGGGTTGGCATGAAAGCCAGTGTTTGGGGATCTCTGCGCAAGAGCTCTCAGGAAGACTGTCACCATGTGCAATATGTTTTTACTCTGACTCACAGCTTGGGCTCAGCATGTTCTTTGGGTTGGCTTGTTGTCGGGGGACACGTTGTTCACCCCTCAGAACTGGGAAGTGCAAAAGACCACAGGAGCAGTTTTGTTTGTTTGTTTTTTGTTTGATTTTTTTTTTTTTTGTAGACAAGAGCACATTTTGATTTTCTTTCTTTTTGTTAAAAGCTTCTTATTGAGACCGGATCTCATGTACCCTGGGCTGACCTCAAACTCACTGTGTTAGTTAAGGCTGGCCTTGGATCTCCTGATCTTCCTGCCTCAGCCTCCAGAGTGCGGGGTTACGAGTGTTTGACTCCACACTCAACTCCGAAATACCAGTTTTCTTGAGACCATGGCAAGACGAGCCGGAAGGCCCACATGCTACTGAGTCAGACCTGAAGGTGAAGAGGCATTTCAGAGCAGATGGAAGTCAGTGAGAGACTGACACAGGTGAGGCCATCTTGTCACGCTGGCATAGGAACCAGCATGTTGGCTTGCTGTTTTTCTCCGTTTCCTTTGCCAGCCTCTTTGTATTTATGCCCATCTGGTTTGGATTTCAAGTTATTGTATATGTCTGTTGTGGGCTGGTGGCTCATGAGGAATGCTCATAGCCAGCCTGGCCCCTGGAACTATGGATCTTGCAATAAACCTGTCACTTGCTCTTGGTCTCTCAGTTCTTGTGTTGACCATCTCCTCTCAAGAAGCCCCTCCTCCCCTCTCTCCAGTCGGCCTTAGTGAGGGTCTCCTCAGGATGAAAGGTGGAGGGTTGAGGAGAGTATTAGTTGACAAAAGATCCTATAGAACCATTTAAAAAGGGTGGATTTGGGCTGAGGATGTGGCTCAGTTAGCAGAGTCCTTGCTTGCCTAGCATGCAGGAAGCCTTGGGCTCAGTCCCCAGCACCACCTAAACCAGGCATAGTGGCACAAGCCTGTAATCAATCCCAGCATTTGGGAGGTGAAGGTGGGAGAATCGGTAGTTCAAGGTCATCCTCAGCTACATAGTGAGTTTTGAGGCTAGCCTGAGCTAGTAGAGGGGGTGTCGCAGTCAGCCACACGCCGCTAGGATGAATCTCCAAACCAGGCACAATTTGGAGGAGGAAAGTATTTATTGAAACTACAGTTTGAGGGGAAGTAGGGAACCAGCAGAAGGGCCAAGGAGAGAGTTTCTTTCCCTTTATATAGCCTTAGGGTGGAGTCTTACAACCCTTTCCCAGACTTAATGGCTTCCTGAGTCTCTGGAATTTCCTTCCTGCATGGCCCACACAGGAAAGGATGTTTCCTTCTAGCTTCTTTGAGCTTCTTTACATCCTGCCCCTTGCTGAGAGACTGCCTTCCTGTAAACATCCTCAGAGACCCACCCAAGATAATTAAAAAGATCAAGTTGACAACAAAACCTAACCATCACAGGGGTGTATTATTGGAGCACACCTTTAATCCCAGCACTTGGGAGGCAGGGATAAGAGGATGCTGTGAGTGGTTCAAGGCCACTCTGAGGTTACACCATAGTGAATTCCAGGTCAGGCTATGAATTTCAAGTCTTCCTCAACTTCCTCCAGTTAAGCCCTCCTCCCAAAGGTTCCACAACCTCCCAACACAACTCCACCAGCTGGGGTACAAGTTAGCAACACACGAGCCTGTGAGGAACTTTGTACCAGAGATATTGGGGATGGCAACAAGACCCGCTTCCCTAGACAGAGGTGTGTGCGAGGCTTGGCCTCTGCTCACCCCACACCAGTCAGGACTTGCCAGAAACACTATAACATATACCCATTGGCCTCAAGGAATTGGCTCACGTGACTTTGGAGGCTGGCAAGTCCAAAATTCCTAGGCACATGCCAACAGGCTCAGGTGATGGTTAAAAGCAAACACTGTAGTTGAGTCTAAACTTCATAAGGCGGGCAGGCGAGCCAGGGACTCAGACATACTTGCCATGTCGAGATTTCGTCTCTGGAAAACTTGATTCTTTGCTCCTTGGGCCTTTAACTGATTGGATGGGGCCCACTCTGCTTTTCTTTCTTTTTAATATTTTATTTATTCATTTTCAAGCAGAGAAATACAGAGAGAGAGAGAAAGAGAGAGCACTAGGGCCACCACCTTGTGGGTCTGGCATATGTGGGTACTGGGGAATTGAACCCGGGGCCTTAGGCACTGGAGGCAAGTGCCTTGACCACTGAGCCATCTCTCCAGCCCACCACTCTGCTTTTCTTGAAGTCACAGAGCTACAAATCACATCTAGAAAAGACCTTCCATAGCAACATTGAGACTCATGTTTCTACAAATATCTGGGTGTCATGGCCTCACCCAGAGGATACATAAAATGAACTGTCATACCCCCGGCTGTCGGGAACCAGATGACCAGCCTCTGTCTTCCCACTTGCTTTAATAGAGAAGGTAGCCACACTAGCCTTCATGGTAAGCCACGGTAGTGTCCATCCGGGCCAGCACTTCCAAGATCAAGAGCCACTTATTTAGGACCTTCCTTTAGTTGTACCATTATTTAATATACCGATAGAAGTTTCTTGTTTGAGATTAACAGCTGACTAAATTGTCTTGGTTTAGCTCAGTAGTAAAGTGCTTACCTAACAAATGTGAGGCCTTGGATTTGATACCCAGAACTACACACACACACACACACACACACAATGTAGACCAGGCGTGGTAATACTAATAATCCCAGCATTTTGGGAAACTGAGGCAAGAGGATTGTGAGTTTGAAGCCAGCCTGAGTTACACAACAAGATTCTTCTCAAATATATATATATATATATAGGCGCTGGAGCATAGTTCAAAAAGAAGAGCTTTGCCGGGCGTGGTGGCTCACGCCTTTAATCCCAGCACTCGGGAGGCAGAGGTAGGAGGATTGTCGTGAGTTCAAGGCCAACCTGAGACTACAGAGTGAATTCCAGGTCAGCCTGGGCTAGAGCGAGACCCTACCTCGAAAAAAACCAAAAAAA
This sequence comes from Zapus hudsonius, assembly GCA_004024765.1. NCBI lineage: Eukaryota > Metazoa > Chordata > Mammalia > Rodentia > Dipodidae > Zapus > Zapus hudsonius. Next base: position 9,664 of record PVHP010050700.1, read on the forward strand.
AAAAAAAAAGAAGAGCTTTCTGTACAAGCATGAGGACCTAAATTCAATCCCCAGCACCAGTTACAAGGTGATGTGTGTCTACGATGCCAGCACTGGGGAGGTGGAGACAAGAGGATCCCTGAAGCTTGCTAGTCTAGCCAAATCAGTGAGCTCCAGGTTGAGTGGGAGACCCTATCCAAAAAGGAAGGTGGTAGCTGGGAGTGGTGGTGCACGCCTTTAATCCCAGCAGAGATAGGAGGAGCACACACACCAGACACACAAAAATTAAAATTGTGAAAATGAGTATGGTAGAAAATGAGTATGGTAGAGCCCCCACTATTTTGAAAAATGTTATATTTCCTGAAGGGAGGTCCCACTCAGCACCTCTGTCCTGCCCTTGGCCCACCCAGGTTGCAGGAGAGCCACCCCTGAGAGCTGGTGCTGAAAGATGCCCTCCTGACAGGTGATCAGAGGGTGAGGCTGAAGAGCAGACCCAGGAGGGTGTTTGGGGACCATTTCTCCTGAATGGGGCGGGGGGGGGACAGTCTGCTGTGCACAAGGCCCATTGAGGCAGGAGACTGTTCTCTGGGAAATTCAGACAAGTCTAGTTTACCAAGACCAGTGGACTCTCTCAGAGCAAATCCTTCCCTGGGGGCTTTCCTCCTCACTGTTGCCATGGAGACAATTCAGCTGCTGCTGGGTATGAGCTCTGGCCAAGCTGAGCCTCCAACCAGGGGGATCCACATGCATTTCTTCCTCGCATGGCTGCCCTGTGTGAGACCGGCTGCCAGCCCTGCCAGGTCATGGCACAGAGAGGACCCTGAAGGCCCTCCCTCACGGGGCTACCATCTGGCTGAATATGCCTTTGATTTTGAAATAATTTTTGATTGTTACACTTTCAAAAACATCTTATTGTTGCCACATTTTTAATTTTCTCGTTATTGTTTTTATTTATTTGAGAAAGAGAGAAAGAGGAGAGAGAGAAAGAGAGCATGGGCACACAATGACCTCTTGCCACTGCAAATGACATCTCACTTTACATGGGTACTGTGGAATTGAACTCAGGCCAGTAGGCTTTGCAAGCAAGCACATCTAACCACTGAGAAATCTCTCCAGCCCCTGTAGCCACGTTTTTGTGACCCCCCTCTGCATTGCTGTGACCCTACAGGCTAAGAAGTGGGTTACCCAGTTCCTTCCAGTAGTGCACGGTGTCTGGGGATGGTGGCAGTCATGACAGCTGGCACTCACTGTGCATTTGCTGGATTGCAGGCATGTGACATTCCTTCTAATCATCCTGGGAGCCTCAAAGAAGGCGCTATTATTAGCTGTATTTTACAGATCAGAAAATGAGGGCGTAGAGAGGTTATCTGCTGAGGAACAGCAAAGGGAAGAGGCTCAGTTCAAGCCCAGTGGCCTCACTTGGCCTCACCGCCCTGCTCTGTCCAGCAAGGCTCTGCAGGGAAGGCCTGGAAGGCCAGCTGCCTGCTAACTCTGTGTGCAGCACATGAGCCTGGCAGGAGGGACACCCTGCTTGCTGTGTGGGGGACATGATTCCCCAGGGTCAGGGAGAAGAGTCTGAGCAAAGGGTGCCTGAACAGAGACAAGACACTTCTATTGTTTTTTGGGGGCTTTGGGGGGTTTTTGTTGTTGTTGTTGTTCTTTTTCGAGGTAGGGTCTCACTCTAGCCCAGGCTGCCCTGGAATTCACTATGTAGTCTCAGGCTGGCCTCAAACTCATGGTGATCCTCCTACCTCTGCCTCCCGAGTGCTGGGATTCAAGGCGTGCACCACCACACCCGGCACAGGACACTTCTTGAACACTGGGGAAATGGTCCTTGAGTTACAAGAAATTTGTGTGGATTTTTTTTCTTTTTTTTTCAAGGTAGGGCCTCACTCTAGGCCAGGCTGACCTGGAACTCACTCTGTAGTCCCAGGCTGGCCTTGAACTCAGTGATCAATCCTCCTACCTCTGCCTCCTGAGTGCTGAGATGAAAGGCAAGCGTCACCATGCCTGACCAGTTCATCTTTGCTCTTGTAACTGCTCTGTGCTGAGGAAGGGAAGGTCTTATTAACCCACCA
>PVHP010050701.1:0-11736 GCA_004024765.1 Zapus hudsonius
GCAGGCCAGCTTAATCAGAGATCCTGATTAGAAGCTAGAGAAGGGGAGGGAGCACCAATGAAGCATCTCCAAGTCTGAAGTCCAGACAAACTGTGTCTGCCCATCAGCCACAATTAAAGTTCTATAATGAAATAAACTAATCAACAAAACTGAGAATTAATGGCAAATGGCTGGATATAAAGCTTCAAAAGAGCATAAACTATATATCAGTATGAGTCTTACCAGACATTTTTAAGACCCTCAAATTTCATATTTTCACATGCAATGTCCCATGGGATGCCTAATTCCCTTCGTAATTAGCAGTAAAACTCTTCAAAATTATTGCAGGAAGTCTCACTGCCTCATTAGGCGGATAGGAGAGGTATGTTTAAGGACCATACTCCAAAGATAAGTTTGAGATGAGAGAATCTTAGAAAAAAATAAAGCAAATATTAAAAACTCATATTTTAAAAGATAGTTTCACGCTGTTGTTTTTTTACCTGAGGTCAGAATGGGTAAAGAGGGAGTGTGTATTCTGACCACTATCTGATTTCACACCCAGTTTTCCTTGTTGAGATTATTTATATTCTCCTAACACAGCAATGATTAGGTGTGAATTCCAAGCTGAGAAAGCTGAGAGGTATGTATTTTCCCTTCATGAAAGTTTCTTTGTGGCCATAGAAAACATTTGTTGAGGCCTAAGGGTTTTCTAAGTGCTATGATGGCTAAAGCAAACAGGTTTTCCTGCAATTTTGAGGATTTGCCCCTCCCCATCACCATATACATTTTACTAGCATCGAAGAAGACACAGGAGGGGAAGGAAGAAATATGGAAAATAAATGACAAACCTGGAATCACCAACATTTTCTGTTCTGTCTGACAGATTTCCTAATGGATAACTGGTTAGCACCATGTTTTTTCTGAATTTATCCAGGAGAGCCTGAGAGCCTTCACCTCACAAAGGAGTGACCGAATTCTTCAAGAATGCCTAATATCATCTCCTCATGAATCTTGTTGCCTGCCTGTCTCCAGATCCTACTAAACCTCCCCACCCTTGAGAACTCTTGTCCTTTTACATCAGCAGGATGTCATAATAAGAGAGTTCCGTCATCCGCTGTTATTTGTTTTCAATTTTTTTCTCTTGTGATTTTGTCCTTCCAGAGGCAGGCATGAAGGGACAAATACAGCTCCCTGAGCCTGGGAAAATGTTTTACACAGGATCTTACCCAGGATAACACCTCAAAGTACCTAAGAGAATGTTTTATATATCTGAAGGATCACAGCTCTGATAAGCTCCTTTTGAAAAGAACTTAACATCAGCCCAACCTACATTTATATGGTCACCTACTGTCTCTCAAAAGACATTCACCAAAGGAGTCCCAGACCCAGGAAAACTTTATCTGCAGAGTGCTTAAATACCCTCCTAAAAGTTTTCCATGGGAGACATGACTTCAGACTCCAGAGAAGTCTTTCCTCTCATTGCTGAATAAAGCCAGTCCTTGTTTGAGTGAGCATTAGTCCGGTGTAACTTCTGTCTCAATTTCTGGCTCTTACAATCTTTCCACCACCTCTTCTACAAATTTCCCTGAGTCAAAATTATTCCTGACATTTGATATTTTCTTTTGGTGAATATTCATCAAGAACAATTATTCAATAAGTGGTAGACTATGTATTTATATCCTTAACTCTTTCTAAATGAGTGGTTCTCTAATTAAATCCAGGAGAGTGTGTTACATACAGGGATTGCTGGACATTTCTCTGAGTGATTCTTATGAAATTTGTCTGGGGGGAGGGGTGCTAAGATTTTTATCTTTCTGACATTACCTAGGAATGCTAATGGCTTTTTCTTTCTGAAACTATCCCCAGACATCTTTTGTGTTACTCCACTCCAAGAGAAGTCTTTAAGCTGCTTGACTAGGTAGTACACTGAGTAAAAATGAGGTCAGTTTAATTTACAGTGAGATATAGGTATTAAGAGAAAAAGTGAGATACTACAGTTGATCTTAGCCAAGGGAGATGACTCAGCAGTTACAGGCTCTTGCTTGCAAAGCCTTCAAGTTGGAGGAGTTTGATCAGAGTGCCTACATAAAGCCATATGCACAGAAGGACACATACATTTGGATATTGTCTTCAGTAGCAAGAGTCCCTGGTGTTTCTACTTTCTCTCCCTCAAATAAATATCACATATATCTTAAAATATATATTCTTTTATAAAAACACTTAAAGCAATGAAAAACTTTGGGATGCTCTAACCACTAGATATAAAGGAATATCACCACTTTAGAATGAGCAAAACACAAGTTAAAGAATCCCTGAGACCTTCATAACTATCAAAGGAAGAATTGGTCACTGGGAATTCAAAAAACCAAAGAGTGCAAAGATATGGAAAATCTAGCTAGCTGACAGAGCAGCAGTAAAAGGAACCAAGAAAGGGGATAGCTAACAGTACTCAAATATATGTGTAAATGGCTCTCCTCTGAGCACATGGTTGGATGAAGGAGAAGGGTGGATGGAACACATTTCTAGAACTGTGGCAACCCCCAACACACCTGGGTTTGGAGGCCCACACATTTTTCTGAATAAACTTACCTTAAGTTTCTCTTATTTTCTCATTTGTGGTAGTTATATAAAGATTATAAACTCAATAATTCAGTCATTTACTCCCTTATAGAACTGTCACATTAACCCACAAACCTGGATGATTCTTTTGGTTTTTGTAGTATAAGGAATCTAGCACTCTCTCTCATTCTCCTGCAACAGGCCCCAACCAAATACACTTGAGTCTCTAGCCAGCTGCAGCACATGCTGTTCAGCCACTACTATATATAACTTCGTTTTCTCTGTCTTCATGTCAAGCGCTTGTTTTGAACAGAAGAGAGAACCTTCTATGACAACTGGGGTGGGAGGAAACATGGACTTTCTCCTCTTTCAATAGTCATTCTAAATGCCTTATGAGCAATTAGAGCAGTGTTAGTGTCAGATAATTAAAGTAGAACAGAGGGGTGATGATTAAAGTCTAGGTGTAGGAGTTACCCAGGTACTGAGAAGCAGCCCAGATAAATGCACACCAGAACAGAGCAAAAGAGAAAAAGCAGGCTTAGGGAAACAAGGATAAGTTAGTAAAAGAAAAACGAAGTAATGGACCTTTAGTTTTCGCTGAGGATTATTGTGCTGTGGAGAGCAATGATGGTGTTTTAGCAGAGAGCATGTAACCTAGGCTCACTGCTAATAGGTCACTGAGGTTGTGAAGAGGATGGGTTTGCTCGTTAGAGAAGGAGCACACTTCTCCCTTGCAAGTAAAGAAATGTTTAATGTGAAGAGTGCTCGAAAGCAAGTCCACTAGACATGAGAAGTTATTATGAAGTTTTCTTAGCCATGATCATTAGCTAATTATAACTGGACACATTCTTCTCTGTGATTGGATTTAGCTTCCTGATAGATTAGAGAGCTGAGTATATGGGTCAGAGCACCCTCCCTGCTCTAAGGAATCACAGCACACTGCCAAAATTGCTAGTCGTTGAAATTGTGTTTCTCTCTCTAATTATGCTCTTTCAAAGTCAATGTTATGTATCATCTTCTTGTTCAAGACCTTGAACTCCAGGTCCTTTCTTATTTTTCAAGTTCTCACAGCTGCAGATTTGCATATTCATGTCTCTATTACTTGCTATTCAGTGACTATCATATTCCACCCCTTCAAACTTCATACCACTGATTAAAATACTTCCTCCCATTGAAGTTAAAAATTAAAACCAAAATATGATCTTAGGCAAGTTCAGAGATTCCTGCCTTTGTGCATATTTTGGACATGACAATCAGTATAACTTTTTATCCCATTTAGTCATTTGTTCAACATAACAACAAATGTCTTGCTATTAAGTAAAGTGGCTTGTCAAGTTACATAGAACTCCAGAAAATACAAGGCACCGAATATCATAGTGAAGAAAGATCCCAACATGGAAAGGAAGTTTGTGAACAGAAGAGGAATGGCATTTGAATTTGTTCTTTTTTGCAGATCTAGCCCATGCTTGATATTCAATATGTCCTGCATGTTCAGTATTGGGCTTCCCCTGTTTTGATCTTATATGTCACTGTGAATTCCTAAATTGAGAGGAAATACTTGTGAATTTTAAAGTGACTATTTCAAATATTTGTTTTCTGTACTCTGAATGCTGTTTGATTTTTCTATGCTAAAGGACCAGTGTTTTTATTATAATTTCTATTTCTGCACAATATTTTTGATTAGTGTTCCTGATTACTTAAAACAATATGTAATGATAACTATTCTTGATTCCATTACTCAAAGCTGATAATTACTTGTGACAAACAAACTAACAACAAACAAACATGGAGAAAGGTCTTTGATAGAAAGAAGCACACACATTAAAACGGGAAGACTGACTCAGGGAGCTGAGCGAAAGAGGGGGCAGAAAGAATGTAAGAGCCATGATGGGGGAGAATATCCAGAGACATTGCCCCTCTTAGCATCAACACACAAAAGGGAAGGGGAAAAAGAGAAAAAAAAACTGGCTACCCCTGGTGCAGTTCATAACCCCCTAAATTTTGGACAGATCCAGTATGAGCACCAAGGAAGGACCCCAGTGCATAGGGGACAGAGAGGAGGGAAACAGGGACACCTTCACAAGACTTGCTCATATTATGTATATAGTTACTCATAATAAGGATATAAAAATTCATACATTGATACTGACATGGTATTTTGAGACCAAATAAAAATGGCAGAAATCACTTGAGATGTTATTTATGGATAATCAAAATGAACCATGCAATATTAACTTTTATCAATATATTCTAACTAAATGGGGGGGGGGAGAAGTGTTCAATCAGAAAGTTATCTAGTAAAATGCACTTTCATTGTCTCTTTACCTGCAAAGCAATAACCCTAAATAAGGCACACTCATAAAAGTTTTAGAAATTTTTCTATTCTGGTTTTTCTATTTTGGAAGACTCTAAGCAATAGGAATGAAGAAAATCCCACATTGTCTTATTAGAAGATAAATATAATAATAATAATAATAATAATAATAATAATAATAATAATAATAATGTACGTGAACATTAGTTATTATTTAATAAACACCAATTACCTATTTCCAACATAAGTGGCCTTTACAGACTTTATGTTTTTCTATGGAAGGTACAGTATTTAAATATATTTGAAGTTGTGAGAATGGAGGCCTTTCTTCTATATTTTCTGTTATTATTTTTTAAATCCTAACTCCACAAGTGACTTTGGGTATATTTTTCCTTCAAGAAAGGACAACGTGCTTTTTAAATTACGAAGAACCACTTCACATTCAGAGAGAAGTGCAATGAAAATGAAAATGGAGTGAAGTGCCCCAGTAGTAATGAGTATTTGTAAACAAGTCTGTGTTCTCTATGGTAACTAGATGAAGTGGCAGATTAGGGATATTTAGCTGGTTTCACTCTGCTGCAATCAGACAGAAACACATTTTACTAAATCTAAAAGCTGTGATATGTAATTTTACAAAAAAAAGACCTTATGAAGCTATGCATATTTTGATTAATGTTCTTTCTGCTCTTGGCAGGTTTTCCTTTTTACTCTTCTTTCATTTTGAACGGAATTGTTGACATCACTATTGTATTTTTAAAACACAGGATACTGGAAGATTTTTTTCTTATATATGAAAACTTGTTTCATTATATGAATACAACACAAGATATATACCACCGTCTTACATTTTCATCCATATTTACCATATTATACAATGTTGACTCAAAAATATCTAAACTCAGTTTCAAACATAAATACTGAAAATGGGTTATATAATAAAATTATTTGCAATAGACCAGGTTACAATAGGCTTTCAAGATAAAAATTTATGTCAAATACAAATAATGTATGTTGCATATATTTTTAGTGAATTAACAGATAAACTATTAATATTAAGGATATTAATGATGAGCCCCAAAATGTGACATTTCTTGAAGTAAATTTTTAATGCCCAAAGTTATTTTGAAAAGGTTATATGTTGTAGTGTTAGACCTTCATTAAAAGAAACAATTCTGTCCTAAGAATATAATAAAAGTAAAAAATTGAGAGAATGAATAAGATATTGTTACAAATAAAATAAATATTTCCTTCGCATATTCCCCATAAAATACTATTCTAAAGTGTAGTGGTTTAAAAATACTTATTCATTTATTTATTTCAAAGTGAGAGAGACAGAGAGATATCTCAATATAAATAAAAAGGCATACAGAGAGAGAGAGAGAGAGCGAGAGAAAGAATTTACATGTGAGGACCACTGCAAACGTACTGCAGACCCATGTGCCACTTCTGTTGTGTCTCTAGCTTTATGCGTCTGCTGGGGAAATCAAACCTGAACCAGCAGACTTTGCCAGCAGGTGTCTTTATCCACTGAGCCATCTCCCCAGTCTGTGCAGTGTTTTAAAATAACAGTTATATTATTATGTTCAGAACTTTGGGAAGAATTTGTAATTCTGCTCATCCAACATTGGTAATAGAAAAATAGTTCATCTATAAAAGTTTGCAAAATGTATCCAGGCCAACATGTTTGGTTGGACCACATGCTACTGTGGGTTTAGCTGGATCTTTTCCTTCACCCCTCTCCCTCCTCTCTCAATCTCTCTCTCTCTCTCTCTCTCTCTCTCTCTCTCTCTCTCTCTCTCTCTCTCTCTCTCTTTATCTATATTGAAATGTCTCTCGGTCTCTCTCTCACACCTTCAAATAAGTAATGTGAAGAAAGATTTGTTTATAACAAATGGCAGAGAGAGGCAGTTCTGATGAGTATTAAAAACAATGGATACAAACAACAAAATTTATAAAAGCTCAGTTGCACATACTGTTGTTCAGGATTTTCCATTTTGCATTGTGGTTTTTCAGGAGTATATCATGAATATCTTGAAGTCATACTGCTCTGCTAGGTCTTCTGAGGGGCCAAGATGCAATGTATAAGAAAGATTAATTCACATAGCTCTTCTATGTACTAAAACAGTGTGTTGGGTGTTGAACTCTGTGTTAAGGAACCTAGGCCTTTGTTGCTATAAAGGTGGAAGAAGTCATATTATCAGTAATTGCATAGAAAAAAACCATTCATGAAAAACAAATAGCACAGGATTAGACTTTATATTTACCATGATAAAAGCATTGTTTATGATCACTTTTCATTTTTAAAAACTGAATTAAGGGAGCTTCAGTTAGCATCTTTTTGGTTCTGCTCTTTTAGATAAATGGCTGACATCTCTATTATGACCAGTAAATGTCACAAGGCAGCTTAAGTCAGTAGATAAATGATTGACATCTAAAATTATCTCCCTGAGTTCAAAGGAGAGAAAAACAGTGATGTTTACTATACTACAATAGGCTTAATAATATGATTATTTTGTAGTAGACATTAAGAGCAGCATTTAGAACTAGAGAGATTAGAATCATAGTATATTGTCCTTCAACCTGAATTTACTATATAATTTTTAAACATCTGATAGGTATGTTGCATAACCTTACAATGAATTCATGATTACTGATATTCAGTTATTTCACACACATTGGCAAATGCCTCTTCTATGTTAGCCATGGTAAGAATATCTGGTTGGTTAAAATAAAATAATAATGGTAATGATAATAATAATGCAGTTCTAGTCCAATAGAAACTATGGAAAGTTAAGCCATTGATGTTATTGGGACTGAAAAGGATTACAACAGATAGATGGGGTTTCCTTCCAGAAGGCTAAGTCCACACCTATGGTTTTCTACTAAAATACTGTAGCCCAAGATATCAGAACTAATACAGGGAAGAAATAAATGCAAAGAACTGCTGCTGAGCTAGGTGTGGTGGTACATGTATTTTCTCCCAGTACTCAGGAGGCAGAGGTAGAAGAGAAGGATCATAGATATAAAATTAGGAAAAGGGCTGGGGAAATATCAAAGAGAGTCTTCAAAGTTGAGTAAGTATCTTGAAAGTTTTCTGTTTTCAATCAGTGTACATAGAGTTTTAAAGTCGCTTTACATTCACCATCATGAAGGAACTGGACTAGACCAGTATGCATATCTCAGTCCACTTTGGAGCCCATGGGTTAGATAGGCTCCTCCCTAGGAAGGTCAGTCCTCTGTCCATGGTGAGTGTCTACTCTTGGGCAGGCCAACAGCTTGTCCTTGGCTGCATATTGCCCAGAGATGGAGCTCAGTTCTCATTGCCTCTGAGAGGGCAGTGAGTCTCCTGGTTTTGCTAGTGACTTGGTTCTCAGGGAACTGCCCTATGTGGTGTTTGGCTTGCCATGTTGCCTGAGCCCCTGGCTTGCTATCTCTCATAGCCCCTTAGGTGTTGCTTCCCCTTTGTCTTTGTTTCCAGGGAGCATTGCTCCTCCTTACATCGCTGCTCCTGCCTCTCCAGATAGTCCCTAGTGTCTGCCAACTTGTGCCAATGCTTTCTGGAGCTGCTGTTCTCCTTGTGGTGCCTCTGGTAGAACTGCTCCTTAGCTTTTATGGCCGCCACCTCCAAGGCCTTGGACATCTTCTTCAGTTCTTCCACCAGCTTCTCTGACAGTAACCAGAAATGGGCCTCCTGCTCCTTCAACAGAGTCCTGAGGGACAAAAACAAGCTGTTGAAGGTACACTTGGCCCAGCAGAATAGTTCCCTCCTGTCTGGGACCCATGGTCATGTTTCTATTCCTGGAGAGTGTTGTATCCTGGGCTTTCAGTGGAGCACTAGCCTATTGAGGTTCAGGTGTCTCCACATTTCTGTCTCCTCCTATCTGGGGACCTGTAGTCAGAGATGGCTTCTGTAAAATAGAGGGTCCCAGGCTGTCAGAGCAACAACATGCCCACTCCTGACTGGAGACCTATGGCCAGGAGTCTGCTACTGATATGGGAGCCCTATCCCTGGGACTCCATAGTCCTGGGAACAGGGCTTTGCCCCTCCTAAGTACTACTGTAAGGTGACTGTCATGGATCCTAGAGTCTTTTTGATCTCTCAGTATCCTCCCTTTATAATCACCATCCCTAATTCACCTCAGGTCTGGCATTCACCATCTGCCTTCACCTGGGTCTATAGACAAAGTGGATTCTGCAGATAAAGACTTTCAGAATATGGGTCAGTGGCAGAAGTCTCTCCAGCACTTGGCCATCTCTAGGGCTTTTGGGTGGGATTAGAGTAGAGATGACAATTGGAGCAAAGTAGGGGAACTAAGAGCAGGGGAAAAGATGGCACAGACAGAGTGGAGGGAAGGGAGATGTTGGGTGCGGAAAGAGGGCGTGAACTGAGGAAAGATGATAAGGATTTGAGATAGGTTAGAGTGACTGAAAGTATAAAGTAGGACTATCTTTCAGGCCTTTTTGCTGTTGTGTGTGCTGTGCTGGTTATGGTTTTTCTCTTTCTCCTTGGACTGTAAAAAGGGGGCCCAGCCTCTTTGCCATTATGGAGCTTCCCCTGGATCTATAGCTTAAATGAATCTTTTCCTCCCATAACTGTGCCTGATTTGGAGATTAATCCCAGCAGTGTGTAAACTGACTATGACACTATTTTGCCAAGATATCACAGAAGAATCTGGCTTCTCCTTATCTCGTGCTTAAAGAAATTATTTCCCTATATCTGTATTTCTTTATACTATAGGAGCCCCTCCCTGGCAAGGAGCATTACTATAAGGTTTAAATGTGTTCCTCACATTGTAGTTGGTTTGCTCAGCTATCATTTATAATCTATTAATGACCCAACTTTGGGTCACAGAGCAGGCTTTTATCCCCTCTAACCTCCCTCATGTTGGAGCTCTCTGTACTTTCTCCTCTTTCCTCTTATTCTAATAGTCTCTCTAAACCATAAATAAGTTTTAAATGAATCTACCTTTTGAAACTGTTCCATAAATACTAACTCACTGAGTAGTATTCTGAGAGGTAGATAATAAAAAACTGACATACTTATTCCATTTCATGGTAAGAGGGACAAGTTGAAGAAATTGTTTAATCATGGACCTAAGACTTAAAAGATACTGGTGACAAGGACCTAGATTTCAAATGTAACCCACTAATTAAATGCCTTACAGATTTTTTTCACTGACAGCTCCCTGAAATTCTGACAGCCCCTTCTGCTGTTGAGGAAGGAGCACCCACTCTCTTTTTGTAGTCATGCATTCATTAACACACCTCATAGACCCTGACTGCTCTACCCTCAACTCTGTCATCCTCAGCAGTGTCACACCACAGGTTAATAACATGCTTGACCTTGACTCAGCATACCCATCATTTTCTATTTATTTATTAATTTATTTTTCTTCATGGGCACTATGGCTTCAGGTAAAAAAAAAAAATACATAGCAAAGCTGTCACCAATGGAGACAGAAAGTACACCATCAAAGAAATATTACAAACTAAAACTGAAAACTAATCTTTCTGTTCACCTATCATCAGTCAGTGTGCACCAAGGTGCTTTGGCAAGAGAGAGATCTGGGAACTAGCAGGAACAGATGTTCTAGTTTGCTACATCAATGAGATTAGCTAATAAAAGATTGCAATTATAATTGGCGTGGCCTCTCTTTAGGCCAGCGGTTAGAGGGAGCTTCCCTTTGGAGTCCAGAATCTTGATCTCCTTAGGAGCCTGGCTGGAATTCCAATTCCAATTAAGTGTTCCTTCTAAAGAGTTGACATCTTAGCCAATCAAGGGTGAACCCTTGATTACCAGCCTAGGTTGAGTGTCACTATGCACAGATGTGTACTTCTTGCCATTCTGGTCACAGTAATATAGCCATGCCCTGTGCTTTCTCCCAACATCCTTGATCAGCTTCCCTTTGCAGCTCATGTAGCACATTTCAGCACTATAAGGGCTAACCATCATGGAACTGGTTTCCTCCCATATTACTCTGGGTCTCTCAGTGTGACAGCAATAGCGTCTTATCTTTTACCTTGGGTGAGTAATCAAGTGCTTTAAGAGAAGGTTGTCATATTTTGGGGGCCTCATAGGTATCTCTGATCAACAGGTCAATGTGGAAAGTTGCTAATTTCTGGCACAGGGAGATATAAGCCAGAACCAATTGTATTAGGATAAGGCTTCATCCCACCCTCTTTCAGGGCCCTTCTTACCAGTTGATACCTTAATATTCCTCTGGTGGTTTATATCATTTAGCCTCCTTTCCAAGAGTATGAGTTCTATGGTACCAATTTGTTGGGTAAAGAGTCACAGACCCCTGGACCCCTACGAGATTAGGCCAAGTCTAGCTTGCGAGCAGGAGATAGGCTCCATCGGGGAGAGGTGAATGTGCAGCCAGAGACTCACACAAAAACAGCTGGGAGACATGTCCGGGCAAATCTCAAATCACTCAGGCCCCAAAACCCTTTTATAACCTGAGGCTGCATTGTTCAGCCTATTTCTCTCAAGCAATAACAGATCTTACTAAGTGATCACTCAAAAGAGCAGAGAATAGAACGTCGCATATTCTCCCTCATATGTGGTATTTAACCAGGATAAGCATTTTCTTTATGCAGACTAGAAAAAAGGAGTGTGATGTTATGAATGCGAGGTAAGGGATGGGGGAGGGGAATGGCTTTAACATGAGGGTAAACCATATTGGGTTCAAAAACATAAAATCCTTATGAGCATACTGTAACCTATTGAGAAAGTAGTGAGTGTCGCCTGGCAAGAGGGACCATGAGTAGTAGTAGGGGACAGAGTTTAAGCCTGTGATTAATTAGACCAGCCTGACAACCCCTGGTTCCAACCACTGGTTCCTTCCCTCACTGAGCTGTTGACCAAAGCAACTCATGAGAAT
>PVHP010050702.1:0-11721 GCA_004024765.1 Zapus hudsonius
CAGATATCCCCCTTACATAACCTGAGTCTGACAACAGAAATTCATCTTAGTTAATTATAAAGGCTTATCACATGGGTGGTCAGATCCTCCTGGTAGTAGCCAGCCCGGGAAAAGGAAAAAGAGACTGTGTCTCTCACTTTGGTGATCTGATGTGTGTGTGTGTGTGTGTGTGTGTGTGTGTGTGTTCATGTAAATAGTGAGTACATGGCTCTCATTACCTGTCTGGATCTAGGTGTCTGAATTTCCCTGTCCCTGCTCTGGTGCTTTCTCTCTGTCATCCTTCCTCAAGTCCTGAGTTCATCACTAATGACCTCTTAACCCTCTTCTACATGAAGGGCTGTACAGGGCTGTACGTCTCTGTTTTGCTCCCACCCGAGTGTGATGGGCTTCTCAGTCCTGCCTTCCACACGCATGTGTAACTGTTTCAGCCTTTTCCTAGACACAGATTTTCCCTAAATAAGCCTTATGATTCATATATTCTCCCTAAATAAATCAAGTAATTATTTATAATTTATCATTCTCAGTCTATTTCAATTCTTCGTACAGACAAGAACCCAAAACTTGGAGTTTGTAATTCCTACTTTTGAACTCTAAAACTTTCATAGTGAAGGGGAATTAGTCAGAGAGCTTTATTATAGACAGGGGGTCCAAAGAAGGAACTGAAAAGAGATGTCACACAGTGCCTGCCTGCTTCAGCAGAACCACAGTTTAGCATCTGATCCAGCCTATCAAATCAGATCTTTCTCTTGCCCCCAACTCAGGTGTGCTGGTCTCTTCCTGAGCCAGCCCCCCACCCAAACCCAGACCAGTCAGCCCTCTCAGATTCACCTGAGTCTGAGGGTAAGGCCCACTCCAATAAAATTATATATTACCAGGTGGGCATGGCATTTTTTTTTACTATTATAGAAATTTCCTGTGACAGAGACAAAGCTGTGACAGAGAGTGGAGTTTCATTTATTATTATTATGAATTTACCAATTTATGCCACCAGACCAAGTGTAGATAAGGCATTGGCCCCAAACACCAGTTGACAAGGAGATTTTGTAGCTGGGTACAGAGATGTGTGTGCATGTACATCACACATGCAAATTAAAAAATTAGTTTGAGCGCAAGAGAGCGGCAAGTTTATAGGTTCCCAAGAAGTGTAGCTAAGCCTCTGTTCTCACCTCCTCCCCTACCTTCCTTTCTTGCTCAAAGCTTGTAGTATTCACAGGCCAAATGGCAGGGAGTCACAAGTTGCATTTGGTTTACCATGGTTTCTGGAAATACAGGTAATGCTCCCATAGACATAAACAAAGGACTGGCGGAAAGCATTCCCAAACCTTTCAGCTTGTCCAAAACTTGTGTTCACAGACCTCACAGTTCTTTCAAATTTAATATTTAGCAATATTCCAATTAAGGCCCACTTCAATAAAATTATATATTACCAGGTGGACATGGCCTTTTTTTGACTGTTCACCTCTGATGAACCTCCAGGGCCTTGCTCTGGTAAACTCCTCTTGTCTTAGCCTTGCTGGGCTGAGATGGGGTGGGGCAGTGGGGGCACCCAAACTCCCACATGGGCTTCCTATACCTTCTTGCCTTCCATATGACAGGCACTTTTTTGCCTCTTTCATTAATCTAATAAATTCTCTCTAAAGCCCTTTAAATTCATAAAACAAAGATCTTACAACAGCTTATTGGTAACCAACACTCCCATTACAGTAGAAAATACATATATTGCCATATAAGAAAGAAAAAGGCACTAAAATGTAAAGAGAAGCTAACAGAAAGTCTATAAGGCAACACCTTGCTGAACTCAGGACTCAGAATGTGAACATTAATCAGTTGAACCCTTGCTGGTGATGTGGGAATTTCAGGGCTCAGGGGGGTTCCCCAGATGTATAAACCCCAAGTTTTGAATTCTTTCCTAATCTTTAATGAAGAATAATAAAGATGGAACCAAGAAGGACAAATTATGAATTACTGAGTTTATTTGAGGAAAAATCACAATTGATTTAAAGGGAATTGGGACCTGGAAAGGAAGACTAGAATGCTTTTATGTGGAAAACATATTTCAGAAAAGTGGAAAGCTAGAGAAACTGGGGCTTAGAAAGTGAAATTAGAAGCCTGGCGTGAGTCCCAGCACTCGGGAGGCAGAGGTAGGAGGATCATCATGAGTTCAAGGCCACCCTGAGACTACATAGTGAATTCCAGGTCAGCCTAGGATAGAGCGAGACCTTACCTCGAAAATGAAAACCAAAAAAAAAAAAAAAAAAAAAAAGAAAGAAAGAAAGTGAAATTAGAATGGGGCTGGGGATCACATGGAAAACTATAGAAACTGAGGCTTAGAAAATGAGGTTCAGAAGGGGCTGCAAACACATGGAAAGCTTTAAGGAAAGATTTCAAGGGGCTAGAAACCCATGAGAGCGCCCATGTGGCAGATCCCAAGTGGGAATCCACACATGGCAAATTGAGGAACCTCGAGACAGATAGGGCGGGGAAATTGGGATTAAAGAGGGGAATACACCTGGCATTGGCCACGTGCTTTCTCAAGGGGGTAAGTGGGAAAAATGGAAAGCCCACATGGCAGATCCCAAGTGGGAATCTGCACATGGTAAATTAAAGACCATCAGACAGGGCAGAGAGACTAGGATTAAAGAGACATCCAAAAACGGGTTAGCTCTCCCTTCCCCACCCATCCAGGTGGCCAGTGGGGCTGAGAATCAAAGCTCACATGGGGGAGTTCAGGCCACACAAAAGAGGATGACAGGATATCAGGAAATGGAGAAGGCCTCCGGAAAATAAAGAGGGCAGAGACCCCCCAGGCTGCCAACTTTATAGGGTTTAATTGGTCTGATTTGTTATTTGATCTGGAGGATGGATCATAGAGTCCACCCATATCTGGGCGGGGCTGGGATAGTAGCATTTTCCCCTGTGGACAGCAAGGGGCATCATAGATCAATGTCAGGCACAAGTTCTAATCCAAGTTAGGAGTGTTCATTCTTGTGCCAAAATGAGATGTAGGTGTTTGGCATCTTCTGGTTTCCTCTGGGCCTCTAGCCCTCACTAAAACCTGCCTAAATAAGCTAACTTTCTCTTATTCTATCTCACTGGCATGAATAAATGCTGCTTCCTGCAGAAAGCCTCCATGTTCTCCCTCTCTTCAAGACTCCCCCAGCATTTCCTGGGGGACTCCTCTGGGATTTAGACATGGTCATTCCTGAGACACTGGAAGAGATTGACCTCACCTGGTGCTTTAGGCACATAGTAACTTAGCCTGACACCAGCCACGATGGCCTGGGGGAGCCTGGGCCAAAATTTACTGGAATTTACTGGAATGAGGAACAAGGGCGGCAGCTGGCTAATCTTACCTAACAAAATGAGGGAGATTGCAGGTGGTTGCGTCAAGAGACCAAATGTTTATCTTGAGGGATGGGTCCTGGAGTTTCTCTTACCCCACCACCAAGATATGGGAATGGGCCAGAATAGGTATCCCCAAGGGCTATGGAAAATTACTGTGTAACCCATGCTTGCTATTAAAAGAAAAGAATATAAAAGCCCCTGGAGCCCTGTGCCCAGGGTCCATGTTGAAACCCACAAAGCTGGGCAGATCATGTACCCCAGCTAGCTGGAAATAAACATTGCCGTGTGACTTGCATTATCGTGTATGTCCTCTGTCCTTCTGAGGGGTAGTCGACCTCAGACCCTAACAGTGTCAGAAAACTGATTGACCCTCAGGGGTCTAGCTCTTCTGGCATGTTGGGCAATGACCAAGGGCAAACAAAGGAATCTGGTGATGCCCAGGAACCAGCCAAAGGAACACTGCCCATGAAACTGAGAAGGATTAGGAGAAAAGACCCTCCCACAGGTAGATAGGAATGTGGCCTCAGACAGATGACCTCATTGTCATACAACATTCCCAAGCGAAGGTTTGCCACTCCCCCCACAAGGAAATCCTTAAAAGTCCGAGCTCCAGAGGCTTCAGCCCTTCTGTCTGGACTGTGGGCTGGGAAGCACTCAAAACCGGGCTGGGGAGTGTACCTCTCCAGCTCCCTGATCTTGGTACCGAGGTCAGAGAGAGGGGGAAAATTTCTTCAACAGGTGTGCTATTTCTTTTCTTCACTTTTTGGTGAATTCATGCACCTTTCTGTATGTTTTATGATTTGTTGGTGATTTTATGCACTTTTCTGTATGTTTTATAAACCTCACAGTCCACGTGGTGGCTGGTCGACCTTTCCATCCCATTTTCCTTTTCCCAATCAATTAAGTTTCAGAATAAATGTGTAATTAAGAATTATTCTTGGGGGGTGGTGGAGCAAGATGGTAGATGAGTAACAGCGTCGCCAGGACTCTCTCCGTAAAGGTTTGATTTTCCAGCTGGGATCCAAACCCCGGACCCCAGCCGGACCTGAAACAAAGCCCACCATCTCCCCAGCACCTATAGCAGCACAGACAGGGTTCCCCAGCGACACTCTGCTCTGCAGAGGAATGGAGAGCCGACCACTCCCCCACCCCAAGCTCCCGCCATTGTCTCCTCTGAGCTCAGCCACCAGCTGAGCACCTTTCCCTCACAGGGCCCCTTCCCTACAGCACCCTCCGGCAGACTTCTCTCCACAACCCCCCCACCCCACATACACAGGCAGACTCGATCCTTGGGCAAACTGACCTAGCTTGGTTCCAGGGCCAGACCTCAGGCAGATACCTGGGAACCTCAGCAGAGGCCGGTTCAGATGGGTACCTGCCAGGAGGGTACAGGTGGTCTCGGCGAGTATGAGGTTTCATGCACCACTGCCAGGTGGGAAGACAATGGGCTCTATAGTTTGGGGGGCTGGGGCTGTTTCTACTGCAGCATACCAATCGGGGACAAGGACTTATGAGGTGGCTCTAAGACTAAACAGTCACATACAGAGTGTTCCACACGGGTAAAGATCTAAGCCTCTCTGTGGGCAGAACACCCAAACAGGAAAGACCTCTGTTTAAGATCAAACCTGGTGACCATTCCACTGAAAGTAAAGTGGGCTGAATACCACTGCCCAGGATTCCTGAGTACCACTCCCCTACCTGGACGTGGACAGAAACCAACGAAAAAACCCACAGAAATTAAAGACGGATCTCCCCAACTCAGGGCCTCTAGTCCCATTATGGAACAGGAAAGTGACAAGGAAGTGGAGTCCACAAAATACAATCCCAAAGAGAGAATAATATGACTCCTGACCACAACTGCAATGCAAATATGAAGCAGTTAATGGCTGATATGGAAATTATGAGAAAAGATATGAATGAAAAGAAGCTCACCAACTCAAGCATAGACTCCAGACTGAATTTAATGGAGAGAAATATGAATGAATTCAGATACACAATAAGTGAATTGAAGATAAACCAACTACGGGAGGAGCTAGACAGTCAATTGATTAAATTTGAAGAGGACTTCAGAAAACTTAAAAATGATTTTCAGGAATCCCAAGCAAAAACAAAAATAGATTGGAAATTGGATCTCACCAAAGAATTGGAGACTATAAACAAAATTATAGCAGAAACCAATAATGAAAAGGAGATGTTAAAAACTTCCCTTGAATCAATCAGTCCCAGAGTTGACAATCTGGAGGACAGAATATCAGAAGTTGAAGACAAGTCAGAAAGAATTAATAAGGATGTCATAGGCTTCAATAAATTCAAGAAATCAAGTGAGCAAAATCTGAGGGATATATGGGATACCATAAAGAGGCCCAATATTAGAATCATGGGGATCCCAGAGGGAGAAGAAACCAAGGCTAAGGGCATAGGAAATATCTTCAACAGAATTATTCAAGAAAACTTTCCCTATCTAACAAGAGAAAGCCCACTCAACTTTCAAGGGGCCCAGAGGACTCCAAACAGACAGGACATGAAGAGGAATTCTCCAAGACACATTTTAATTAAGATGCCTAACATGGAAAGCAAAGAGAAAATACTCAAAGCTGCTAGAGGAAAGCAAACTATAACTTATAAAGGAAAAATCCATCAGAATTACCTCAGACTTCTCATTAGAAACCATGAAAGCCAGAAGGGCTTGGAATAATGCTTTTCAGGGCCTAAAGAGGTATGGCTTTCAACATAGACTACTGTACCCAGCAAAGCTATCCCTCATGATAGATGGAGAAGTGAAAGTGGTCCATGAATAAACCATCTCTACGACTATTTGAACACAAAGCCAAAATTTCAGAAGATCCTGCAAGAGATATCCCACACAGAAGAAACAAGAAATCTTCCTCAGAAGAGTACCAGAGATCAGACACGACAACCACAGTCAGTGCGCTAATAGCAGCACCACAGACAACAAACCCCAAAAACCCTTCATCATGGCAGGGCTTAAAGCAAACCTCACTGTTATATCACTGAATATAAATGGACTTAACTCCCCTATAAAAAGACACAGACTTGCAGGGTGGATCAGAAAAATGGACCCTTCCATCTGCTGCCTTCAGGAAATGCACTTTACTTAAAAAGACAGCAATCTTCTTAGAGTAAAAGGATGGAAAACAGTTTATCAGGCATGTGGAAGTAAAAAGCAAACAGGTGTGGCTACATAAATCTCCGAAAAAATAGGCTTTACACCAAAATCAATTAAAAAGGATAATGATGGTCACTTCTTACTCATCAAAGGAATGACCCAACAGGAAGATATCACCATCATCAACATATATGCACCAAATTTGGGTACACCACAGTCCATAAAGGAAACCCTACTCAAAAAGAAAGCAGAAATAGACTCTAATTCCATCATAGTAGGTGACTTTAATACACCTCTATCAGTTCTAGACAGGTCAACCAAACAGAAGATCAGCAGGGACATAACAGAGCTTAATGACACCATTGACCAGCTGGGGATAACAGATATTTAAAGAATGTTCTACCCCAAAGACACAGAATATACATTCTTCTCAGCAGCGCATGGAAATTTTTCTAAAATTGATCACTTCTTATGTCAAAATTCTTCCCTAAACAAATTCAGGAAGATCGATGTATTTCCTTGCATCATCTCAGACCATAGTGAGTTAAAGGTAGAAGTTAACAATGGAACAGGATCCAGAAAATACACAAAGTACTGGCTCCTGAATAATGTGCTCCTAAAAAATGATTGGGTCATTCAAGAAATAAAGCAGGAAATTCAGAATTTCCTAGTAATTAATGATGACGATAACACATCATATCATAACTTATGGGACACAATGAAGGCAGTCCTGAGGGGAAAGTTCATCACACTAAATGCCTTCATATCAAAGACAGAGAGGTCTCAAATCAATCGCCTAACCACCCATCTAAGATCATTGGAACAGACGGAAAATGCTAACCTGAGGAGTGCAAGACGAAAGGAAATAATTAAAATCAGAGCTGAGATTAATGAATTGGAAATAAAGAAAACAATTTTAAAAATAGATAAATCAAAGAGTTGGTTCTTTGAAAAAGTTAATAAGAAAGACAAACCCCTGTCCAATCTAATCAAACGAAGAAATGAGAAAGCCCAAATCAAAAAAATCAGAAATGACAATGGTGAGATCACAACAGATCCTAAAGACATTGGAAGAATCATTAGGCCATATTTCCAAAACCTCTACTCCACAAAATTAGAGAACCTGGAAGAAATGGATAAGTTTTTGGACAGTACCAACTGCCAAAGCTTAACCCAGAGCAGATAAAAGCACTAAATAAACCTATCACTTCCACAGAGATTGAAGATGTAATCAAAAACCTTCCCAAAAGAAAAAGCCCAGGACCAGATGGTTTATCAGGTGAATTCTACCAAGCCTTCAGCACAGAGCTGAAACCACTCTTTCTGTAACTTGTTAGAAACATAGAAAAAGAGGGAAGGCTTCCAAACACCTTCTATGAAACTACCATTGCCCTAATCCCCAAACCAGGTAAGGATGCAACAAGAAAAGAGAACTATAGATCCATATCTCTGATGAACTTAGATGCAAAAATCCTGAACAAAGTCCTAGCAAACCGGATACAACGCTACATCAAAAATATTATCCAGCCTGACCAAATTGGCTTTATCCCAGGGATGCAGGGATGGTTCAACATACACAAGTCGATAAATGTAATAAATCACATTAATCCGCTCAAACACAAAAACTACATGGTCATCTCAATAGATGTGGAGAAGGCTTTTGACAAAATTCAACACCTCTTCATGTTCAAAGCTCTCGAAAGAATAGGCATAGATGGCCTATTCCTCAACTTAATAAAGACAATATACAAAACTCCTAAAGCACAGATCATTCTCAATGGGAACAACTCAAGGAGTTCCCACTCAATTCAGGAACAAGACAAGGATGCCCACTCTCACCACTGCTCTTTAACATAGTGCTTAAAGTTCTAGCCCAAGCGATTAGACAAGAGAGGCATAAAAAGGATACAAATCGGAAAGGAAGAAATTAAACTATCCCTCTTTGTAGATGACATGATCCTTTATATATCATACCCAAAGAATAGTATCAGTAACCTCTTGAAGGTGATTAATGCCTTCAGCAACGTGGCAGGATACAAAATTAACACACAAAAATCAGTAGCAGAAGACAAGCAGACAGAAAAAGACATCAGAGAGACTGTCCCATTTTCTATAGCCTCAAAGAAAATCAAATACCTTGGAATATCACTAACCAAGGTTGTAAAGGATTACATAAGAAAATATTGAAACACTCAAGAAGGAAATACAGGAGGACGTGAGAAGATAGAAAGATATTGCATGTTCATGGATAGGGAGAATCAATATAATAAAAATGGCAATCCTGCCAAAAGCAATTTACAGATTTAATGCTATGCCGATAAAAATCCCAACCTCTTTCTTCACAGACATAGAAAAAATAATCTCTAAATTCATTTGGAAGGGCAAAAGACCTCGGATAGCCAAAACTATTCTAATTAAAAAATCCTACTCAGGAGGTGTCACCATCCCTGACTTCAAAACATACTACAAAGCCATAGTAACGAAAACAGCATGATACTGGCATAAAAACAGAAAGACAGATCAACGGAACAGAATTTAAGACCCAGATTTGAATGGAAGTAACTTCAGTTATTTGGTCTTTGACAAGGAGGCCAACAATGTATGCTGGGCCAAAGATAGCATCTTCAACAAAGGATGCTGGAGGAATTGGATAAACATGTAAAAAAATGAAAATAGACCTACTCCTTTTACCGTGCACAAAAATCAACTCTAAATGGATCAGAGACCTTAATATAAATCTGGTAACCATGAACATCCTGGAAGAAAAAATAGGAGGAACTCTACATGAAATAGGAGTTGGAAAAAATTTCCTGAGCAAATCTCCAGCAGCCCAGGAAATTCGGCAAACACTTAACCAATGGGACCTGATCAGGCTCAAAAGATTCTGTACAGACAAACAAACCATACTCAGAGCCAATAGACCCCCTTCAAATTGGGAAATGATTTTCACCAGTTAAAACTCAGACAGAGGCTTAATTTCCAAAACCTACAGAGAACTCAAAAAAATTAATAAAACCCCCAAATGCCCCCTCCAAAATGGGGCACTGATCTCAACAGAGAATTCACAGAGGAGGAAACACAAATGGCCTTGACTCATCTAAGAAAGTGCTCAGCATCCTTAAGCATCAGGGAAATGCAAATCAAAACCACAATGAGATACCACCTTACTCCACTCAGAATGGCAATCACAAAGAAAACCAATAAGAATAATTGCTGGAGAGGATGTGGGGGGGGGGAGGAACCCTCATTCACTGCTGGTGGGATTGAAAACTTGTTCAACTGCTATGGAAAACAGTGTGGAGACTTCTGAACAGAATGGACATAGAACTACCAATGGACCCAGCTATCCCTCCACTAGGCATCTACCCACAAGATGTCACACCTCGATGCAGAAACATTTGTACAACCATATTTATAGCAGCTCAATTCATAATAGCCAAGAATTGGAATCAATCCAAATGCCCATCCATGGAGGAATGGACAGAGAAAGTGTGGTATATTTACACGATGGAATTTTACTCAGCTGAAAGGAAAAATGAAATATCGAAATTTAGGAAAAAATGGTCTGACTTTGAGCACATCTTACTAAGTGAACGCTCAAAAGAACAGAGAATCAAACACCGCATATTTTCCCTCATATGTGGTCCTTAACCAGGATAACTGTTTTCTTTATGCAGACTAGTAGAAAGAAGTGAGATGTTATGAATGAGGGGTAAGGGATCGGGGAGGGGAATGGCTTAAGCATGAGGATAAATCATATTAGGTTAAAAACTATAAAATCCTTACAAGCATACTGTAACCTATTGAGAAAGTAGTGAGTGTCACCTGGCAAGAGGGGCGCCATGAGTAGTAGTGGAGAAAGTCTGAGCCTGTGAATAATTAGATCAGCCTGACAACCCCTGGTTTCAACCACTGGTTCCTTCCCTCACTGAGATGTTGACCAAAGTGACCCATGAGGTTCCAACAACAAGAAAGAATTCTGTCAAAGCTCTTGAGTGCCCTCCCCAGGCCTGAGGCAAAACCCTGTTGCTGAAGAAATCACAGAATGCCATCAATCAGCATCGAGAGACCCTTCAACGTCCAGAACGGTATCCAGCCCCCAGAAGGCAGTTAGTGTAGTGCTGGAAGGCACTGCACAGGCTGCCAGGGGAAATTGATCAACGACAGCTGGAGTAAACAGAGACCACTGACATGAAACACAATCTGTGGTCATGAGTAGGCTGACCACACCTCCTACTGTGAGAGAACAGCAAACCAAGAAAGGAGCACTTGTTTACTAGAGGAGCCTGGGTCTGGGGGAGACAATCAACAGCTTTCAAATTCGGCCAATTTTCCACTTAGTGAGTGAGACCCCTTGTCTGGAACTTGGGATTCAGGGCGATAGGCACCAGATCCCGTACTCTTGGGCTCCCAAGACAAGTTGCATTATGGGAGCGATTTATGGGGAGGCTACTAAAAATAGAATCTAAGTAATCCAGAAATGTGTATATTTGTTAACCTACACTGATCTCACTCTCCGATGGAGATTGTGTTTGTATTTTTCAGGATGCAGCGAGAGAGCTGGGGCCCATCTAACCCTACCAACCAACTGTAGGCCGACAGCTGAGATTCTGGCAAAAGAGGAGCCACCACAGTCATACCATGGAGAATCCATATGGAACCCCACAGAGAATGTCGGGATGAACAAGGGACCCAGAGCCACAGCCATTAAATCAACACAGGATAAGCCAGTGAGACAGAAACCAACGATTTTCGACACAAAGACCCCTAGGCTCACAACCTTAAAGCAGCCTTAATACTCATCCACCACGACTCAGAGAACTACGCGGAAGAGGGGACGGAAAGATTGTGAGAGCCGTGGTGGGGGAGATTATCCAGAGGCATGGCCAGGAGAACCTGGCTGAATACTAGGCTATCCATGGTCCCCTGTCACAAAGACTGATCCAGACGACCCATGGAGGAGGCTATCCAGCGGAGTGGGGAGGGGAGGGAATTCAGGATAACAACTCATTGTTTGCCCACTAAATATTGTAACTCATTATGGACAATAAAAAAAAAAGAAAAGAGAACTACAGACCCATGTCTCTGATAAACTTAGATGCAAAAATCCTGAACAAAATCCTAGCAAACCGGATACAACGGTACATCAAAAATTATCCACCCTGACCAAGTTGGCTTTATCCCAGAGATGCAGGGTTGTTTCAACATACACAAGTCAATAAATGTAATATATCACATTAATCGGCTCA
>PVHP010050703.1:0-11658 GCA_004024765.1 Zapus hudsonius
AATTAGGATAGAATAGGGAAATACAGGGAGCAGGCAGGGAGTTTAGTGAATGGTTTAAATTCAAAGTCAAGGCCGGCTGAGCACGTTTCCTTTTCTCTGTGTACGCTTGACTAGCTAACACTGCCCCCTCCCTTCTGTACCCCGGGTAGAGTGCCCGAATGGTACTTTGCAAGGTTCTTTTCTTTCTTTATTTCTTCTGCCAATCACACTTATTGACTTCTTCCCAAGCCCCTCTCCTTAAAGGTCTACCGATTGTTTTTTACTAATATGTTAACAGTCTTAAGCAGCATTCCTGAATGTGGTGGTTTGAATGGATGTCCCCCATTGACTCGAATGTTAAAATAAACCTATGACTTGGATCTGCAGCCACTGTGCTGGAGGAGGTATCACTGGAGACAGATCCTAGGGGTACATCTTAAAGGTGTGCTTGGGGCCAGATCTCAGATTCCAGCCCAAAGGTGTAGAGAGAGCTTGGTGAGCTCTGGTGGGTGCATAATTGTTGCTTTTGGGGGTGTTTGCTGGCTGGTGGTTTTATTTCTCTTCTTGGATCTGTGAAAGGACGTCAGTTTTTTCAGCCACTGATGGAACTTCTCCTGGATCTATAAGCCTGGAATAAATTCCTTCCTCCCATAAACTGTCTATTTGGAAGTTCATCCCAGCAACGTGACGCTTTCTCCAACACTGAGTCACAGACGAGCAAAGTGAGGGACTATGATATCCAACCAGTGCCACCTCAGGCAGGTGGACCCAAAGTGTCTGGTCCCTGAAGCTGCCTGACCCCATAGCTAAAGAGGGAGAAGGCTAATGAGATGGGCAGATGGAGCCTGTGCCAATGCCTCCCTTCCTAACTGGCTGTTGCTTTAAATTAATTGTTGGCACATCCTCCTGGCAAGCTGCTGAGGAATCAAAGCAATGTTTCCTGGGCCTTGCTAGGTACCTACAAGTTCAATCCTGGTAAAACACCTCCTCCTCACCTATCCTCAAAGGAAACAAGCTATTGGTCAACAAGCAGCTTAGAACCCTCATCTTCTATCAAATTACTGTTCAATGAAGAGGAATTATAAGATTAAATTATAAATCCCACAATTTCTGAATTGATTAAGATGGATTTTCATATATTAGCAATATGTAATTTTAAAGAGTAAACAGTTTTCACATTGATGAAAGACCAGATAAAAGCCAGTAATGAGTCAGTAAGAATTAAGTGGAGAGATGTCTGTGGATGTTTTTTGTTTTTCTATGAAGCCTTATTCCACCCCCCCCAAAAAAAAGGCAGATAGGACTGGTTCAAATGAGTCTCCCCAAAATGCACTTTGTCACTCTGGTTTCCAGAGCTCAGTGGAGAAGCTCCAAGGGCATGAAATCCTTCCCACTGTTTTGTTATCTTTCAAAACAGCAGAAAGGCCAAGAGCAGCCATGCGAAAGCTTCCTTTGAAGTGTTCCTCATGCCTCTGTCTCTGGCTGCAGCAGAACAAGTACCTAGACTGTGTGCCCAGTCCCCAAGGGGACACCCAGGGGAGACCAGGCAACCCCCCCATGCTCAATGGCATCCTGAAGACAGGGGTCAGTCACACCCAGGAACTCAGGAATGCAGGCCTTCAGCACTATAAATCTTTTGGAAAAAGTGACATGTGGTGAGAGAGAGTGGGGGCAGGTGACCAGGGGCCCCCAGAGGCACATCATTAGGCTAGAGCAATCCCTTAAAGACCCTGGTCCCTGTGTGTGTGGGGGGGGGTATTCAAAGATCATGTTTGCCAGAAGAAAGGAATAATTTCCTTTTTTTGAGTCATGGCATATTTTGTGGTGCTAGAGATTGAACTCAGGATAACGCATGGTAGGCAACTTCTCTAACCACTGAGCCACATATTCACTCTGAGTCCCAACTATTCTGTTTCTCCTGCTATGGATTACTTTTGTGCCTGCATGAAAATTCATCATGAGAGTTAAGGAGGTAGCTCATGGTAGGCATTTCTGGCTTTACCTGGGTGCTGGGGGATTGAACCTATGTCAGTAGGCTTTAGCAATTAAGTTCCTTTAACCACTGAGCCATCTCTCTAGCCCCAGGATGTAGTTCAGTTGTTAGGAAACTTGCCTATCATGCACAAGGCCCTAGGTTTTATCTCCAACACAACATAAATTGAGAATGGTGATGCATGCCTGCAATCCCAGCACTGGAGAGGTAGAGGCAGGAAAATCAGAAGTTCAAGGCCATCCTTGGCTGTATAATATGTTTACGATCATATCAAGATTTCAAGATGTGAAATCCTGTCTCAAAAAAAGGGGGGCTGAAGAGATGGCTTAGCTGTTAATGCACTTGCCCACAATACCTAAAATCCTGAGTTCAGTTCCCCAGTACCCACATAAAGCCAGATGCACAAAGTGGCACATGCATCTGGAGGCCCTGGCATGCCCATTCTTTCTGTCTGCCTCTCTTCTCTCTAGATTTCTCTCTGCTTTCAAATAAAAATAATAAATGAATAAAATTTTTTAATTGTTTAAAAAAATTTTTAAGTAGCATGAACTTTTTTTTTTCACACGGCATCATATGCTCCTTAACGTTTTACCATGATGGATTAAAACTCTGTATAACAAACAGAGCAGAAAATATTTCAGGGCACATTTAAGGGTGAAAAGGATGAACAGAAGAAAAGACATAGTGGAAATGAATGAAGACTAACCAGAGAAGAAATGCAAAGCCTGTTTATTCTGAGTTCGCAGTAGAGCAGTTTCTCACAGTCTAAGGGAATTCACTTTGAGGTGCTAGAAAATTCTGTTTCAATCTGAGGTCTCTTGTCTAAGTTTGCAGGAGGCTGCCATCTTGCTGTATGCTCAGAAGCTCTCCTTCTGTGTGCTGAGTGTAAAGGGTGGGGGTGATGTGGTGTCTCTCCTAGAAGGAAACTACTTCTCTGAATTCAGAACCCGCCTCTAGGCTGGAGAGATTGCTCAGTGGTTAAGATGCTTGCCTGCAAAGCCTAATGTCCCGGGTTCAAATTCCCCAGAACCCACGTAAAGCCAGATGCACAAAGTGGTACATGCATCTGGAATTTGTTTGCAGTGGCAGAGGCCCTGGCATGCCCATTCTCTGTCTGTCTTTCTTCTCTCTATCTCTTTCTGCTTGCAAATAAATAAATAAAAGTTTAAAAAAAGAACTCACCTCATCCAACTTTAATCACTTTCTTAAAGGTTCATTATCCAAATATAATGATTATTGGCATCACATGAATTTGATGGAGATACAAATATTCAGTCCATAGTCTTATCTAAAGTCTTCACAGCTGCTCACTTAAAGCTTATGCCTCAGAAATAGAACTCTGGGGCTGGGGAGATGGTTCGGTGGTTAAAGGTGCTTTCTTGCAAAACCTGACAGCTTCCCACTACCCATGTAAAGCCAAATGTGTAAAGTGGCAAATGTGTCTAGAGTGTGTTTACAGTGGTAAAAGTCACTGTCATGCCCGTGCTCTCTCTCTCTCTCTTCTTGCAAATAGATAAAAATATTTATTAAAAAAGTGAAGCCGGGCATGGTGGTGCACACCTTTAATCCCAGCACTTGGGAGGCAAAGGTAGGAGGATTTCTGTGAGTTTGAGTCCACCCTCGAACATAGTGGATTCCAAGTCATCCCAGGCTAGAGTGAGACCTTACCCCTCTTTTCTCTATGTCTCTCTGCTTGCAAATAAACATATAAAAATAAATAAAAATAAGACAGACTCATAAAGACACATACTGCAAGTTTTCTCTCACATATGAAGCCTATATCTCAATGTGTGTGTGTGTGGACTTAGGTATTAAATAAGAAAAAGGGATCAGACCATGAAAAAGAAAGAAGAGGTCTTGGGGGAGAGAAGAGAAGACAGTAATAGAATACAGGTACATGAAAACAGAAGGGGCTTGTGGAGAAGAAAGGGGACCCATTGGGGGCTGGGGAAAATCACAATGAAGAAGTCTGTATGAGAATGACATTCTAAAGCCCATTACTTTGTATGCTAATTCAAAAAAACTAATTAATAAGATCCATAACTGTGCACTCATTTAAAAAAACTAATTAAAAAACTAATATGGTCATGTCTTTCATCCTTCAAAAGACAAATAGGTTGAACGCATTACTTTTATAAATAAATCGGATGAGTAGGGTGAACCTCGCTAACATTCAGTAAGCCCTAACCATCTATTTTCCTTCAGTAGAATGGAAAAAAGAAATAACTTTCAGAATTGTAAAATAAGCATGGAGTTAAGCACACTCATAAGTAATGAATGTGAATGAGAAACGCTGGCATTTTTGAAAAAAATAACTGTGAATATCTTTTTAAAAACTTTCCACAAATATAAACAATAAGCCATGATCATTAATCCCCTCCCACCACCCTCATTTCCCCCCCAAAATCCCTCCTCCATTGAACCCTTTCTTTCCAACTAGTTTCTCTTCTATTTTGAAATATCTCTTGAAATTTAAAGACATATGTGTTTGGATCCATTATACAGTATTTGAAACTCAGTCCTATAAAAGAAGCACCAATCCATGAGTGAGAATGTTTATTGGAATAGGATGTTCATTGCAGCATTGTTGAACTGTCTATGTAGATGTAACCAGCTTGTCCATGTTATGAAATTTCATACAAACATCAAGATAATAAGACAGATACCATTCTGACCAGAAAAGAATAGGAGAGTTGTTAGCCTTGATTTGATCCTGTCTCAAACTGTGTTACAGTGGACTTGTGACCTGGTGTAGCAAAAGAGGCTGAGGAAACAAATATTTGCTGTTTCCAGTATTCAAAGTGGAGATAGTTAAATAAAAAGTAATAATAATTTGGGACTGGGTGCTGGATTCACCCAACAAGTGCTCTGCCTTCTTCTACCAAGAGTATGGTTACCTATTCCTTCATAACTTTCATTATGTAAAAAATAGCACATGAGACACGAGCTCTTTAATATTTTTAGTGTGTATAGTAATAGTAGGAGTGGGGTTTATGTATAGTGTATGCACGTGTGTGTGTGTGTGTGTGTGTGTGTGTGTGTGTGTGTGTGTGTGTGTTTGGAATCATGTCCTGCCTGGTAAGATCAGAGGAGAATATCAGGTGTCCCTTTATCACTCTTTGATATTTTTTTCCTTGAAATTCTCCCCTGGAGCTGCCTTTTTTTAAAATTTTGGTCAGACTGGCTGGTCAGTAAGTCCCAGTAATTCTCCTGTCCCTGCTCTGCCCAGGGACGGGGTAACAGGCATGCAAGGGGTTGTATTCCATCTCTTCATTGTTGCCGCAACAAAGAAGCCGATCAGAAGCAGCTTTTGGAGAAAAGGTTTATTTTGGTTTACAGACTTGAGGAGAAGCTCCATGATGGCAGGAAAGAAGGTAGCATGAGCAGAGGCTGGACACCACTTTCTGGCCAACATCAAGTGGACAACAGTAACAGGATAGTGTGCCCAACACTGGCAAGGGGAAGCTGGCTAAAACATCCCTAAGCCTGCCCCCAACAACACACCTCCAGCAAGGTTCTAATTCCAAAATTGCCATCAGCTGGGGATCCAGCATTCAGAACACATGAGTTTATGGAGGAACCCTGGATCAAACCACCACACATGGTCATGCCCAGCTTTGTAGTGGGTGCTGGAGATCAAACTCAGGTTCACTCAGCCCATTATGTTTGCACAGCAAGTGCTCTTGCCCTTTGAGCCATTGCTCCAAGCCCTCTAAATTATTCTTGATGGAACAATTAAGGAAGCTTTATTTAGATAGGCTTCCCTGAGCATCTTGTGATGGAAGGCTGTGAAGAAAAGGGAAACTGAGTCTCGAGATCAATAAGGAAGAACCTGAAATCAGGGTCCCAGCAATCCTTGGAGCCCAAGTGACTGTCCCCAGCATGTACACTGGGCTTGGGGTGAGCCTGGAGGACTGTGGGGGGGATGCAGCAGTGAGGACTGTACTTCTGCTCATCCAGCAGGCCTGAAGTGATTTTAGCAGTTCTGTTTAGGGGTGTCCTGGGGCCAAGTTTTCTCAGAGCTGTCATTTACAAAGAATTGCAGGCCTTAAGGTACAGGCACCACAGAAGCCAGACAATAATCCCCACACACAAGTATTGTAAAGATTACAGCCTCAAATAAAATGATGCACATGTTGCCAGCTTAATCCCTGAAATGAACAGGATCATCTCACAAACCCAAAATGTCCTACATGAGCCAGGAAAATGAACGAAAGTGTGCAGTGCCGTCTCAGGTCACACTATGGATGGTCTTGCTGGAAATGTATTCCATTCCCTACTTTCCCCTTTCCCCACTGCTGGGAAAAACAGAACAGAACGAACCCTTTTTGCAAATAAATCATTTTACTGCTATGGAGGTGGAGGAGAAAAATAATTTGAAACAGACATAAGCAGGAATCTGGATAATTCTTCTCTTAGATCTTCAAAACCATCACTTGACTACCACAAGCCCATGTAAGAAAGCCATTCAAAATAATGGCTTTACTTTCTCTAATTCCTACTTGGAGGGACGATCATGTATCAGGAGGCTACTTTTATTTTTATTTCTTTTTTGCCCCATCAAACAAGAATATCCTAAGCAACTCCTAAATAGCCAATTTTTTTTTTTGCCCATGATAAGAACATCTGAGAGTTTTTAGAAGCTTGTGTGGTTCTATGGCTGCTTTTAACCTGGGCGGTCTGAAGGCAAATCACCAGTCATTTTATTACTGGGTCGTTTTGCTCAGTGCCAACGGGTCATGTCCCAGGCAATTTGCACCACATTTGTGGTGGTGGCTGTTGTTATTGCTATTTGTTTGGGATTTTTTTAAAGTACTCTTAAGAAGTTCTAGAAGCACTGGGAACTTGATTAGCTACAAGGAGCATCTGAAGATATTACCCAATACTGGTTATTTATAAAGAACATGAAATACTATGGCTCTCAAAAACATTAATAATACAATGTGATGAATTAATAATACAACTCCGTGTTGGGGGTTTTGTTTTTAAACTAGTGTCTGGAACCGAGCGTGGTGGCGCACACCTTTAATCCCAGCACTCGGGAGGCAGAGGTAGGAGGATCTCCATGAGTTCAAGGCCACCCTGAGACTACATTGTGAATTCCAGGTCAGCCTGGGATAGAGTGAGGTCCTACCTTGAAACACCAAAAAAAAAAAAAAAAAAAAAAAAAAAAAAACAGTGTCTAGTTTATGTCTATATAGAGCTAGCCTGGAATTCAGTATGTCACCCAACCTGACCTTGAACTTAAATTTCTCCTTCCTCTACCTTCCCAGTGCTAGAATGCACCAAACAATATAATTCTTTTTTTAAAACTCTAATATTTGCAAGGAGAGAGAGAGAGAGCATTCCAGGACCTCTTGCTACTGCAAACAGACTCTAGACACTCCAGATGTCTAGAGTCTGTTTGCTCCATTTTGTGCTTTACATGGGTCCTGGGGAATTGAACTTGAACCATCCGGCTTTGCAAGCAAGTCCCTTTAACTGCTGATCCATCTCACCAGCCCCAAAATAATATAATTTTTAAGAAAAGACAGAATAGGTATCTTTAGAGGTAAGGTAAACAATATCAATCAATAAATACATTAAAGTTTCCATCTTCAAAAAGGAAATATAATAGATATTTTGTTAATACAAACCCGTTTTCATATCCGTTATGCCCAGTGGGATTAGACCTCATTGCTGGGCAAGGAGAGGCCCAGAGGTTCCTAGAGCAGTGAGCTTGGCCTCAGTATGGCAGATTATGGCCATGTGTTGATTTGCTTTTTGGAATTCTGCTTAATAACTCCACGTAGAATAAGTCCATAATAGTCCTGAGTACAATGGGCCAGAGACATTAACTTACTTCTTAAAAGCAAATCCACGGGATTATATCACAATAAAAATCTGAACATGAAGAAAGAGGGTTTTTCTTTTTCTCAGAAGAAGCCCGTGTCCTTTGTATCAGTTCCCTCAAAGTATTCTAACAAAGCACCACACACAGGGGGTGAGGGGTACAGCTCGGTTCTGGAATGGGTGCTTAGTTAGTGCAGGACTCTGGGTTGGATTCCCCGGGACCAAAACAAAATACCACAAACTGCGTATTCTATTCATTTATATTCCTGGAGGCTTCAAGTCCATGGTCAAGGTCGAGTCCTAAGAGCTCCAAGACAGGCTCTGCCCCCTGCTTCTCACAGCTTTGGATGTTGCCAGGCGACTTTGCCATTCTCTGCCTGCTTAGTCATCACTCCAATCTGTCTTGGTGGTTAAGTGGTACTGTCCTGATGCTATGTCTTCAGGCTTTATAAAGACTCCACTCACCCTGGATTCAGAGTTCACCTGCATTGCACCTTATTACATGTTCAGTGAGTCTATTTCCAAGTAAGGAAGAGAAAGAGATTAAAACTCTGATGGACCTTTTCAGGGGACACCGTTCAATCCATAACAATGCTGCTCACATCTTGGCTTTCCGATTTTCACCTCTCTCTCTCTCTCTCTCTCTCTCTCTCTCTCTCTCTCTCTCTCTCTCTCTCTTTCTCTCTCTCTCCACTATGTATCTTTCAAGTCTGACCCCCTACCATTTACATTTTCCAGGCTCCTTACCAAACTGGCTTCTGCCAGCCAATGGGAGGTGTTGGCAAGACACTGGTCCCTGGGAAGCAGCCAGGCGCTGCCTCCCGTTCTGTCTCTGTCCTAAGCAGTGTCTCCATCAGTAGCTGCACACACTCCAGGTTTCCAGGTCCCCCTGAGGGGCTTGCTCTAGCTGGGGGTCCCAGCTTTGGAATTGCTACCTGCCCCCCACCCCCAGCCTCATCCAAGCTGCTGAACTCCGGGAACACACCCTCTCCTAACTCTCCTCTAGTAAACTCCAATTGCTTCATCATTCTATCGCTCTGTCAGCAGTTCTAAAGCTTTTATAATTAACTCCCTTAATTAAATTCCCTCCATGGAACTACCTGGCATGAATTCTGGTTTCCTGACAAGACCCCTGACTGAAACAACCCTCAGGAGATGCCAAGTTCTGAATCAACAAGTAGAGAACAGAAGTAGTCAGAAGCAAGCAATAAGGCAGCTACTGAGGGAACTGCCAATGAGGTGGGTGGCAGACACTTGTCCAACCCCCCTCGTGGCCCCAGGAAATAGAACACAACCATCAGGAGGAGGGCCTGTGGGAAACCCCAGTCATAAGTATGCAAAGCCTTTAATCTTGTTTTGTAGAAAGCTGAGAGATAGGACCCAACATTGATGCACTAACAAAAAAGAAACAAAACCATATTTCTAGCACAAAGCCATCAAGAGAAATAAAAATATCTCTAAGTTAAAGCAGTTATCTCTTGGGTTTTAGACATGGTGAAGTCGTGGTAGGAATAAATTCTTTCATTTTTGTTTTGTCTATTTGATGCTATTATATTTTAAAAATCTTGTATCGCTTTTACTTTTTGAAATTTTTAGGCAATAATTTGAAAGATGTGAGTAGGTCTTTGTGTAGCTAAGAAGCTGTGGAATAGAATAATTGATTTTTTTTTAATTAGTCCAAAATCTTGGATTCTTATTGGGCAGGGCTGGAGAAGGCAGAAAGCCAGAAAGTAAGGAGAATTTGAAAGCAGGCTCTTGAATCAAGTAGCTAATGACACTACCCATTAATTACATAATTACAGAAATAAATAGTTGTGGACGAGGGACATCTACACAGCATTATTGCTTATGAGCACATTTGATCTAGATTTTTATTTAAATCTCCACCCCTACTTCTTGCACCCAAGGCCAAGAATAAAGAGGGTCCATTTGATTCTCCACATCAGCAGAGACCAGGGGAGAAGCCCAAGCTGAGAGGGTTCAAGCTTGCTCTGGACTGGAATCATTGCAAGCTTTCCTCTACCATCATATAATATGGTGTTTTTTAAAAGGGCTGGAGAGATGGCTTATTGATTGATTAAAGTGCTTGCCTGCAAAGCCTAACAACCCGGGGTTTCAATTCCCCAGGACCCACATAAAGCCAGATGCACAAAGCGGCTTCTGTAGTTTGTTTGCAGTTGCAAACAATACTCTCTCTCTTCTCTGTCACTCTCCACTTGCAAATAAATAAATTAATGATTTTTCTAAAAAGTAAGTAAATAATCTTTAAGAAAGCAAAACTGATGAAGGCATTTGATAAAGGGGCATTTGGGTTTCCATCTCTGTTGTATCTAGTACTTCTACAACCTCGGTCGGACGAGCTACCTAAACTCTCTGAAGTTCAATCTCCCCTTATGACAAATGAACAATGTTTATTCCATACACAATTGTCATGATATGGGGTAATATGTGCAGGGATGGGATCAAAGGCCCAGGAAATGCATCTGTTGTGATGAGGAAATAAGTCAAGTAAAGCTCTGAAGATCTGTAAATGAGCAGGACTGCTGAGGAGGAATTTTAGATATGAGTAAGTTGCTCCTCGGACTCCGCTTCTCCATGAGCTAAAGCATTTGCTGATTCCTGCACCAAGTGCTTTACGTGGACACAGAAGCCAGCCTTCTTAGCCTTCCCAGTGATAGCTGTGGTTACAGGGAACCGACTGAGATGAGGAACACCTTTATCAAGGAGGGCTGGAAGAGACCAGAATCCTAGAGACATAGGCCAAGCCCAAGGCTTGCCACTGGATCAGGGCCTCCATCTGTAGTGAGGAGATTATAAAAAGACATTTTTCAAACTGTGAGGCCTCTTGTATCCAGTCAGGAGACCCAACATCCCTGACATCTGTTTCCTAGCCTTCACAGTTCATGACCTTTTTGGAGCTATATAGACAAAAGGAGGTAGTTCCAGTCAAAGACAGCCGGTGAGTGAGTGGGTGAGTGAAGAAAAATGGAGAGAATCTTATGTGGAGCTTAGTAAACTCAAACCTCAATGTTAAAAAAAACAACACAAAGTAAAGATAATCATCAGTGTTCACCATTTGCCTTGGAAATACTGTCTGATTCAATGTGATTCAATGTGTCTGCCCTGTTATCTGGAAAAGTGGTGAGGTAACCCAACTAAAAGTCTCCCACGTGAAATTTATTTTAGGAATGGAGGGAATGAGAGAGACAGCTTGATGTGGTCATTGGAAGAGGAAACGGCTAAGATGCAGCACTGTTCTCCCTAGGGTTACCCACTGGCTGGGCCCAGGAAACCCAGAAGTGATGCCTGGCTTCAGGTGGCTGCTGATGGTTCCAGACACACTCCGTGGCAGCAATGTCTAGGGTGATGGGGAGGGAGAACCTGACAAAAATAGTATGACCCAAAAGAGAGGGTGTCACAGAGGAAAAGGAAGAACCATTAAGGCACACTGCCTTTGTCCGTTCTCTGTCATTATCAATGAATATCCAAAGTTGGGTAATTTATAAAGAACATGGATTTATTTGGTCCCAGATCAGGTGACTCCATGTGGTGATTATAGATACAGAGGCAACCTTGCTGATAACCATCCTATTTCGCTCCAAAACATCTAGTTCAGCAAGAGGAAAACTCACTCCCAGAGAAAGGTGTTCATTCCTAGGCACTGTCTCACCACCTCCTCAAGGCCGGCCTCGACACACCACCACAATGGTAATCACATTCCAACCTGAGCTGAGGGAGACAGACCACATTCAATCCATAGTCATAGACCACCAGCCTTCATTATTTCACGGCAGGGTGGCAATTCACAGGACCTATACAGGTGGGCAGAAAGATAGGGCAGTGACATCCTTTGT
>PVHP010050704.1:0-11690 GCA_004024765.1 Zapus hudsonius
GTGTGTGTGTGTGTGTGTGTGTGTGTGTGTGTGTGTGTGTGTGTGTGTCTGTGTCTGTGTCTGTCTCTGTGTGTCTGTGTGTCCTCTAGACTGGGCGGGGGTGGGGTAACATAGCACTGTTTCTTGATCTGAATAATTCTCTGCTTGCCTTCAATTTATCCTTGGGGTAGCTTCTCACTTTAATGACACATATGATTTTCTTCTGGCCTCTGAATCTACCATGTGTGTATTCCCTTACACTCCAGATCTACCACGTGGGTGCTTTCTTTTTCTTTGTAGTTTCTTTAAGCTAAGGGTAACCATGTAACTCCTTTTATTATTCATCTCTCCTTTCATTTTCTTGGTCTCTGCTTTGATATTTTTTCCCATTTACCCTCTTACCTTCCCTCCATGGGAAACCACACAGCAGATATATGCTCCCTGTATGTCTCTCAACATCCACACCTCAGTTCAATCTTCCATGTGTTTCTCCAGTCTCTCCTTGAGAGCCTCAGTTTCTCTGAGATGAGCATTATGAATAACCCTCCATATGCTGAGGCTCTAGCTCAGTCTCTCCTTGAAAGCTGAGGTTTCTCTTAAACGGGCTTTATGGACTTCCTCGATGTGCTTGTGGCTCCACTCTAGTTTTTCACTAAAACCTTCAATTTGTCTTAAATG
The DNA here is from genome assembly GCA_004024765.1 of Zapus hudsonius. Taxonomy (NCBI): domain Eukaryota; kingdom Metazoa; phylum Chordata; class Mammalia; order Rodentia; family Dipodidae; genus Zapus; species Zapus hudsonius. The sequence continues at coordinate 658 of PVHP010050704.1, forward strand.
AACCTTGTAAAATGTGCAGTGTTTTCCTCATGAGAGCATGTTCCCTACTTCCTATGTATTTATGACTCTGATCTACCCTTGATCACAATCTCCCTTAGACCTCACAATTTGTTTCTCCCTAAATAAACTAACTATCCTTCTCGAGTCCATCTCTATCAATTATTTTAAACAACAGGATAGGACACAAAATTGGGGTTCATCAATTTATGTGACCTCTCCTGACCCCCCCAAATCTGACATCATTTGTACTCTGGGTTTTACCCATCTTCTGCCTTCTCATGGTCAGGACCACCCTGATTTTCTCTCTCTTCCTTCCCTTAAAATCTGGGCTTCTCCCTTTCTGGGAACCCTACTCATGCATCTTGGGCATGAGCTCTGTCCTCTTTCTCTTAAATTCAATCTGTAATCTAATAAAACCTGTAAACTTTACCCTTTGGCTTTGTGGACTTCAATTCTTTGAAGTCATGGAAAGAATCTGAAGACACTCCCAAATTATCAGGGTATTGCTATTATTAGTGTGATGGAGAGGAAACCCAATTCCTGTGTGATATTGGTGTGTTGGCGTTTACTGGAACATTGGCGAGGAATCCCAAAATTCATGTTTCATTGTTGCTGTTACCTCTTCACATCACATGATCACCAGCTGATGACACTCAGGTGGAGCGAATTCACATGAGGTAGTGAGTGAGGGCTACTGGTTAAAATCCACCATTTCTGTTAGGATACATTTAACTGACAATAGAAAAACAGGAAAAAAGTTAGAATATTTAAAGCTAATTTTTTAAACTATCTCTACTCCACAGCTTAGCAACTTGTGTATTCATGAGGCAGAGGCCCTGTATGAGATTTTACATTAGAATTTAAATCACTCCTGCACAAACAATTTTAGGGGAAAATAAAAGCTCACATAAGAAGTAGCATGTTTCAGTGTGAGACTACTACTTAAATCTAAGTCCCTTTGATTTTTCTGTTTTAAGTCAAACGCTGATGCATAATTCATTAGAGGAGGTTTGATAATGACAGGAGTGGGAGAGCTGGGGAACAATTTGCAAAACACACAAAGAAACAAAACCTCCCAGTTATTCAAGAAGCACACCAGCAAAAGTGAACAGCCTCAGACAAAGAGCAAAAGAAAAACACTAATGATGTCAGAAGCCTAAATTGGGACTCTCACTCTGTCAGTCAACCAGAAACACAAGTGTAGGCTTCTGCCATCTACACCTTGGGGCCTCAACTTCTTCCTTTCTACGTGGAGGAGAATTAGGCCATATAGTTACAACAAGGGGAACCCAATCCTGGATGGGAAAGCACTTTGAACAAAAGATGTCAACCCCAATGACAGGCATGCGTATGGTGACAGAAATCTTGGGAACTTGTTGGAACAGAATCCATTGACTGTTCTATAAATGTTTCAATAGTTTGCATACTTTAACCTCTAGTTTGGTCTTCCCTCTCCAAAATCAACTTGAAGGTTGTTTTTGCTTTTTCCAAGGAGTTCATTAAATCATTCACATGTCCCTTTAATCCTCTATTTTTTTAGAAATGACATCATAGTAACTGTTGGATGAAATGAGTTTTTTTTCTAGATAATAGGCTCACTTCATAATGGTTGGCCCAGTCCCTATCTGTCACAAGCCACTTCTTTGCAGTTGTCCTTGGCTGACTCTTCTCTTTGCCCTTCTGTCCCTTTGTAATCTCTTTGCAAGGTCCCCTCCCTTTAAAACAGCATTCGAAAGATTGTGAGAGCCATGGTGGGGGAGATTATCCAGAGGCACGGCCAGGAGAACCTGGCTGAATACTAGGCTATCCATGGTCCCCTGTCACAAGGACTGATCCAGATGACCCATGGAGGAGGTTATCCAGCGGAGTGGGGAGGGTAGGGCAGCGGGGAATTGGAGATAACAACTCATTGTTTGCCCACTAAATATTGTAACTTATTATGGACAATAAAAAACAACATTCTAAATTCTAAAAAGAAGCCATACTTAATGTTAACTGCTAAATAATATTTATTAAAGCAGGCATGGCAGTTCACACCTGTTATACTAGCACTCCAGAAGCTGAGGCAGGAAGACTGAATTTGAGGTCAACCTCAAGGAAACCCTATCCCAAAATAAATGAATAAACAAATAAGAAAACATTCTTTATGTTTACAGAACACTGAACATCTGATGAGTTTTGTAAGGCCCCTCCTTGGTCTTTAGTCCTATAGATTGCTATGAGGTTTAATTTGTAGAAAAGTAATTTAAGTAAACACAGAAACCAATCTCAGGAGGTCAAGGTCCAGATCTATATTCCAGACAGAGAAGAAAGAGACATGACCCTGGGTGGTACAGACCTGCACAGCAAGTACCCTTCCTGACAGTTTTCTTTTCCTTCCCAAAGTTGGAGATTTAAAGTTCAGCAGCCCCATCTTCTAAAATGCAGGTCCTTCAACAAACCTGATTTCTTCCTAACAAGCCTCATTTACAGAATATTGGCCAGTAGCCCAGACTTATTCTGGTAACATATTCAATAGAAATCTTCAAGAAAAAAAAATTTCTGGTAAGATATTCAATAGGAAACTATAAGAAAATATTTTTAATTTAAATATTGAAAACAATCAAAATATAAGTTAATTGATTCACAAAAGAAAAATGTCAAAAGACAAAATATAAACTATTATTAGTTTAGAGCAAAAAATAAGATTTATTAACATTTTTTTTTGGATGGATGGAGCTATAGTTCAGGTAGCATTCAGGAAGGCCTGGGTTTAATCCCTAACACCACATATAACAGGCACGATGGTGCAAGTCTGTAACTCCAGCGCCTGAGGTGGAAAGGAGGATGAGAAGTTGGGGGTCATTCTCAGTTGATGACAGTCTGGGATACAGGAGACCAAGTCTCAAAAAGGAAAAAGGCTATTTTTCTCCCCTTACTGACACAGGGTATACTTGTCAACCCACCCAGCAGCTGTCCTCATGGATGGCACTTGGAACATGAAAGTGAAATGCTCACATGGAAAGTAACTTTTATTTACCAGAGCTGATGGGGGGGGGGAGGGATTACAGCCATTTAGGATCCTGAAGGTACACAGATTAAACCCAATGACTTGTGTGTCCTTTCAAATTAGCTCCCTTTAGAAAACCTCTCATTAAATGTAATCTAATTTAAATGCATCTCCTCACCACTTACATTTGTTCCTCCTCTCTTGATGAGCAATTAGTTCTATTCTTGCTTTCATTTCCAGATCTACTTACAGCAGAAACACAGCAGAGGTGAGACACAGCTATTAAGTCATCTGGTTATGAGTTTCCTATAACCAAGCAAATCTTAGATTTTGGAGTTTTTTTCCTAAAGTAATTTATGCTATTTTTACTTGTGTGGGGCATGTGGGGAGGGATATGTATGGTCTACTGCCATAAAACATTAGACCGCCAGAGGCTTGAGGCACTTTTTTTGTGGGTGGTTTATGTGGGTGGCTTGGGAATTGAACCATCAGGCTTTGTAAGCAAGTGCCTTTAACCCCTGAACCATCTTCCCAATCCACTCTTTTTTTTTCCTTCTTTACCTAGCCAACAGGTGTGAGATGAGATATACAAACCAAACCTTACAGTGTCGTGTCTTTATTTATTAATTCTCTGTTTGGTATTTGAGGTGAGTCAATGAACCTAATTTGATGGGACATCCAGAATCGAATCAAGTCAAGTCTCTGGCCTAGGACTCCAGTATCACAGCTACTTTGGAACATGGCCCAATAGTTTCTCAATTGGCTAGAGTTAGTGCATGGTTAGCAATGCTGCTTCTACATATATGCTGACAAAGGTTGAAAACCAATAGCTCAACAAAAACTGGTACCATAGCAATCCCATGAGGCAGGACTAGTCAGTCTCAATAAACAAACTCGAAATTCAACACAAAGGAGTTTTATTTGATAAGGAGGAATGAAGTGCTTGTACATGTTATAACATGGGGAACCTTAAACGTTTTTTATTTCTATGTGAAAGAAGCCAATTCTGATAAAACACATATTAAATATTTCCATTTAAACAAATAACCCAGAAAGATAAGTCTGGACAGGGGCTGGATAGTGCTGAGCAATGAGGATATGGAAAGGTAACAAAGGAGATGGGGGTCTCTCTCCTCCTCTCTCTCTTTCCCTTCCTCCCTCGCTCCCTCCTTCTTCCCCCATCTCAAATAGCCAAGGCTGACCTTCCACTCACTGTGCAACAAGGATGGCCTTGAACTTTTTCATCCTCCTTCCTCCAGTTCCTCAGTGCATAAAGGCTTGTCCACCATACAAAGTGTATATGTTCAGGGATCAAGCCCAAGGCTTCATATATGAGAGAAAAGCTATATCCCCAGCACAATATTGTGTCTCTTAAAGAAGTGATGCAAAGTCGTTAACCACTGTGGTAACAGTCACCAAGATCTATGAGTCAATTGAAAATCACTGAATTGATGACTGAAATGATAAATATAGCATAGTTGGTGAATTACATGTCAATAAAGTTGTTCTTCCCCTAGAAGACAGGTAACATGAGTATAAAGTATGTCATCAAAGAGATCATGTAAGCCTGTAGTCTTAACTGAAACTTACAATTGGAATGGCTTTAATTGTACATGTCATCATAAAAAATAGTTAAAAGAAACAAAACAGTAAAGAAAATGACCACTGTTAAAGAACTTTTCCACAACTCATCTGAATCTCTTAGTACATAGACATTATTTCCATTTTTCAATTAATCAAGAATCTCAGGCAATGCAGAGTCTCTCTGTAGTACAAAGAATATGAACAGAATCAGAACGTGGACCCAAGATTAGTAGAGCTAAAGTTATGCTTTCCCTTATATATTTATGACATCATTATAGAGGAGACATGGAAACATCTTTCTGCAATCAGTCTTATGTCCAAAGGAAATCAGTCTATGAGTAATTAGGTATGAAAAGTGTGAGTAATCCAGGTACAGAGACAAGGAAGCTTTCACCCAAAGCTGTTGCACCTGTATTGCATGGCATTTGCACTGTTTCTTTAAACAGATATTTCCCAAGAGTCTAGTATCTACAAATCTGAGAGCTGGCTGTGAAAAATCTCTAAGTGATTATTTCACTTACATATCTTTGTTGTGCAATTCATAACTGGGCTGATTTAAAACATAACAGCACAAATCCAGAAATGGATTAGGCTCTAAAGAGTAGCCCTCAGCGTCATGAACACATATGAGTAAAGGAGAAAGTACACTCCCTATTGGAGGCAATCAGATTTAAAAGCCAGAATCCACAACAGGCATGAATGTGATATTTGCAGGTGTCACTCCTAGCTCCATGGGCTGACTCAGTGTGCTTGCACCCACAATTTCTATTTGAATGGAAATAAACTCTGCCCTGAACTTCCTTAAATTCTATAGGATCATTTGAACATTGGTTCTCCTATGAAATGTTAAATCTCCGTAGAATAAAACTGATCAAAAGTAGACAGAGGTGAATCTCTTCAGAAGTACCCATTGCATTGTGTACACGGTGAGTCTTTTCCCGTTGTTCCCAGTCCTTCCAAACTACAAATAAGAGAGGCACATTTTTCTGAGTCCAGATTTAACACTGGTGGCTAAACAATCTTTGCACTCAGAAGCCAGGGCCAAGATTCAAATCTAGATATTGTCACTTATATTTGTGACTACCAGTAAGCACTGCTCAGGCCCTGTAGCTCTTTTGCTGAAAACTGAGAAATAAAGCCCTAGACAAAAATTCACAAGTTTGTCATCTGATCTCACTAGTTCATTTCAGGTTTCATAGTTTTCAGGCATTCCCATATGTAGATGACACTGGTTTCAGTCTTGCTTGGTTTTTAATTCAGAAGCTACCATGCAATATGGAAGAACCTCAGGACCAATGTCTGGTGCTTGCTTTTTTAACTGTTATAGCTTAAGTCAAACTCCATAATACCTCCCTGTACCTTTGGAGATGCTACCTAACTTTGTGTTCCTTAAATTACCACATCTGTAAACCCAGTAATGAGGGGTCAGTACTCTTGCTCCCATGAATTGATTACTTGCAGGACTTGAGCCGTTATACCCATATCCTTTAAAATGATTTTTTTCAATTGAAAATACAAATCAGGGAGTGAAATGTCCTAAATTTTTAGGTGATAAGTTGTTGAGTGCACTTGTTTTTATTATATTTTGTGTTGGTTTTCTTAAAAAAATACAATTTAGAACAAGTTAAAAAAACTGGGCTGCCAATTTATAATTTCAAAACTAGCAAAATGCTTGACACATTGTGAGTTCTAAACAATGTCTTCAGCGAATGCCCTGTGGATAATTAATAGTTGTACTTTGAAGATCTTCAAGTGTGCTCTGTCGTTCATTTCCTGCTTTGTATTCTTTGATCATTTCCAATGTAGTAAAGAGCTTCTTTCCATTTATTCAATTTAGATGTCTACGATAAGCCTCTTACAGTACACAATATACAAATTACCCTTCACCTGCTGCTCCCACGAGTAGAATCAGCAAACAGATAATAAATTTGCCTTAGGAGTAGGTTCACAACATGAAGAGAAATGTTTTTCCCACATTCCAAGTGGCCTAAATCAACCTATCAGTTCCCACTCTTAGGTGGGTGATGCTGTGGATGTGAAGCTTCTGCTTTGTAGGGCCAGGGAGTATTATCTCCTGTCTTGATATACTGTCTTCTTTCTGCAGAACCCTGTCTCAACACACTGCAAAACAAGAAGCAAGATTCAAAAGGCTTCTGGGCAGTTCACTGGCTTGATGTTTTGCTTTTTGTATCAGCCTTCTCATTTGGGATTTAATGAATGATGTAATACACAGCAGTACTGTATAGTCCTAGACATACTCAGAGTCAGTGAGAAGTTCAAGCACCTGACATATGTCTGCCCCACATTTAAAAAGTGCTTAGAACCAACGCACCATATATTTCAAAGCCTACAAATGTGCACACACCTCTGACATCCCACAGATGTTCAGTGACTCTAATAATAGCATTATTACCATTTGTAATTCTACCACCACCAAATGCTCGGATGAAATAAATGAGTAGGATTATTGCTGGGCATGAGGGGACTTGATTGTAATTCTAACAATCAGGAGGCTGAGGCAAGAAAATTTCAAGTTTGAGGCCAGCCTGGGCTAAAAAGATCTTCTCTAAAATAAAAAAGGAGATACTTAGAAAACAAAAACTTGTTCCTTAAAATATTAAAATATGAAACTGTCATTTTGTCCAAACATGTTACAGATTAACAACTAACCAAAAATTTACAACAAAATTCCCTCTGTACTCAAAATTAGGCTCATTTAAAGAAATAATTTAGGGCTGGAGAGATGGCTCAGCAGTTAAGGCACTTGCCTCCAGTGCCTATGGCCCCGGGTTCAATTCCCCAGGACCCACATAAGCCAGATCCACAAGGTGGTGGCCCTGGTGCTCTCTCTATATATCTTTCTCTCTGTATCTCTCTGCTTGAAAAATGAATAAATAAAATATTTTTTAAAAAACAAATAATGTAGAGAAAAATTATCTTAGATGACCTTGGTAGCACAGAACTGTAATTCCACCTACATGGGAAGATGAGGCAAGGACTTGCCTGACTACAAAGTGAGTTCAAGGCCAGCATGGGAAGCTTAGTAAAACCCTGCCTCAAAATAAAGGAAACTAAAAAAGGGGCTGGGGCTGGGGATGTCGTTCAATGATAGAGTGCTTGCTTAGCATGAAAGTCCTACCTTCCATCCTGTATCCTTCTTTAGTGTATTTACACACAATCTAATATACCACTTCCCAATGAGAAACAAAGGAAGGTAAAGCATGTGTTAATAATATGACAGGATTCGGATGGGACAAAGGTGAAATGAGAGTATTTGTTCTGCCTTTTGTTTATTTTCTCAGTATTCAGGATTGAACTCAGGGCCCACTTTTTGCTAGGCAGGTGCTCTCTGAACTACATTTTCAGCCCTTTATTTTTCATATTATTTTGAGTAACTCAGGCTGGCCTTGAATGGGGAATTCCCTACTTCATCCTCTCAAGTAGCAAGAATCACAATTACATAGTTAAAATTATGTGTGGGCACCTGAGATGGTAGGTGTGTCCCACCATGCACCACGAGCTATTTTCTTCTGTGATCATCATTATGTGACTTCTTAATAACTCATATAATCACAGGGATCCCTCTGACCTCACTATAATAAAATGTGATGAGGCTGGAAAGATGGCTCAGCAGTTAAAGGAGCTTGCTTGCAAAACCTGCTAGCGAGGGTTAATGCCCAAGCCACCCACACAAGCAAGACACAAAAAGTGGTGCAAGTGTCCAGCATTAGTTTGCAGTGGCAAGAGGCCCAGGCATGCACACACACACACACACACACACACACACACACACACACACACAAACACTACCTACACAACAACTCCATAATGGAGGACAAACCCAATAAAATAGAAGAGGAACTGGTTGAAAAGAAGGGGCCCAGTGGAGGGTGTATACATGACAGGAGATAGAGTAGCGTCCTGGAAAGGGTTTCTAATCAAGGTACTCTGCATATATGTATGGAGGTGGTCAATAAAAAGTTTTTACAAGAGAATTGACAAATAGGATTGTATAAATTTAAAAGCTTCTGCATAGAAAAAAAATGATGATGACCATGAGCTTGTTATAAATAGCCATTATTTTCTGTAGCAGTTTTTATAAGATATGTAATTAAGAAGGGATGATAAATTTTATCAAATGTCTTTTAGATGATCATGTGTCTTCTTTCTGTCCCTGAGTCTATTTGTGTGCTTTATTACATTTATTGAATTGCTTTGTCTTCCTTGGATGAAACCAACCTGACCATGACAAATGGTGTTTTATATATGCTGTTGAATCAAATTTGTATTTTATTGAAAAAAATGTAATGTTGAGAATGCATTAATTAATATTTTTAGTTTTACCATAGATGACTATAATTCCTGAATATAAGAGATAGGAAGAAACCAAGGAAAGTAACAGAGGTGGAAGCCAACTTAACTAACTATCTGGCATGTTATCCCAAAATGGATCAGAAACATCAAGTTATAGGCAGCAAAAAGAAAGCTTAGACAGTAATCAAGCAGCAGAAAGGTTCTCACAGAGGGATTGGAGAGTAGCCCAGTGGTAGCGAGCTTGGCTAGGATGTGCAAGACCCTGGGTTTGATCCCCAGAACAGCAATTAAGAACAGAGTCGGGACTGCTGAGATGATTCGAGGGTTAAAGGCACTTTGCTTGCAAGGCCTGCTTCCCTGGGTTCGATTCCTGAGCACCTGCATAAAGCCTGAAAGAAGGTGGAGCATGCATCTGTGCTCTCAGGCCAGATGCTTGTAGCAGCCAGAAACTCAAAGAAGGCTGAGCACAGACAAATGCTCCACATGTGTGCCAAGGCATGTGTGTGCCCAGACAAGTGCACACACGAGCACACACATTCAAATAAATAAATAGATATTTTAAAAAACAGAGGAGGAGGAAGGAATAAAGGAAAAGCAGAAGGAAGAATGGGAAAGACAGAGGAGGAGCAGAACAGCACAGAGCACAAAGACTCGAGACACCATTTTCAAGGCACCTGTAATAACTGCGCTTTGGGGCTGGAGAGATGGCTCAGCGGTTAAGGCACTTGCCTCTAGTGCCTAAGGCCCTGGGTTCAATTCCCCAGGTCCCACATAAGCTAGACTCTCTCTCTCTCTCTCTCTCTCTCTCTCTCTCTCTCTCTGCTTGAAAATGAATAAATAAAATATTTTTTAAAAAAATAACTGCGCTTTGCTTACTTGAAAATATTTTTCAATTACAGTTCAGTGAAAACAACAGCTAAAATAAATTATTTCTAAAATTCCCAACTCAAACCACGTCCATTTTTACAACTTTATTCTACATATCATAAACTTTGACCATTTCAAATATATACTTCAATAACTCATAGTAAATTTACCCAGTGGTGCACCCATCCCATAAGTTGAGTTTCAAACATCCTCAATGCCCTAATAAGATCCCTGATGCTCAATTATATTAATCCCATTTCCAATATCAGGCAGACACTGATCTATTTTATGCCTTTCTAGATTTGCATTTTCTGGGCATTTCATGTGAATGGAATCATACAATATATTCTACCATGTTCCAAATGTGTAATTTTAGTGAAATCACTTGGCTGAGCTAAAGTCCCTCCGGAATAATTATATCCATCCTTTCCAGAACATTATAAGGAGCCAATGAAATAATTCATGTAAAGTACCTAGAACCCTGGCTTGTACACATCAAGTCCACAATGAATGGATTTAAACTTTGGTTGGAGCTCTGACTAGGGTTTTTGTGCCAGGAGAGCTGAAAATTCAACACATCCAAATATGAATTCTACATCTACGCCCTCAAAACTACTTGCCTGTTTCTTCGCATGAGAAATAATATCAACAATCAGAAGGTAGTCTGGAAATGTTCTTCCTTACCCATTCCCATATCCTGTCAGCAAGTGCCGTGGAGTCAACCCCCACTCCCCTTCATGTTCTTTCCTCAGCTAGGCACAGATTTGGTATAAAGCAAAAGGGTCTTACCATACACCTCCACCTTAGTCTTCCTGTAATCTAGCATCCTACTTCTGTGCAATTACTGTCAAACGTGAACTTTAATTTCTCTCTCCTTCATGCTTTCTACAATTTTCAGTTTAGCTCCCTAGCTGACCACCAAGAGCCCCATCACAAATTGCTGCAAACCTCTGTATATTTCACCCTCCAGAGAATGCTCTTGGCACTGGTCATTTTGAATAACCTGCAGTTTTTGGAATATATGAGCTACTCTTTGTCCTTTTGCAAAGCTGGCAACTTGTTTTTTCCCTGAGACTTTCATTTGCCTGTCTTAGGGTCTTAGCTCGGTACTACTTTGTTTATCAAATTCCCTGGACCATCTCGTTTGTGTGTGTGTGTGTGTGTGTGTGTGTGTGTGTGTGTGTGTGTGTGTGTGTGTGTCTTCACTGTCTAGAGCTGAATGTGACAATATAAAAATATCAGATCAGCGAGGGAGCTCCTTTTGAGCCCAAGTTCAGCA
>PVHP010050705.1:0-11709 GCA_004024765.1 Zapus hudsonius
CATTGCTGAGCCTGAAGAGCCACTACTGCTGGTCATATCTGTTACATATTGATATGCTGTGTTTGTTGAAGCAAATTAGAAGAAACTTGGTATTTCAAGATGGCTGGAAAGTGACGTGTGACCCAAAACTTTTCATATTTTCAACATATTACTCATATTTTATCTTTAGAGATACATGAAACATTTCTAGTCAGTTTTTTATAGTCTAGAATCATAGTTTAAATGGGAGTCATTTCTACAGTTCACCAAGTCAGATAGAATGAACCCAGTGGTGTCCATCAGTGTTCTCTAGAGAAACAGAACTGATAGAATGAATCTCTATTATAAAGAGGATTTATTACGTTAGCTTATAGGATATATGCTGGGCAGTCGAGCAGTGACTATCTGCAGGCTAGAGAGTCAGAGAACCTGCTAGCTATTTGGTCCGTGAGGCTGGATGCCTCAGCAATCCCAACCTGGCCCTTGGAGGCCTGGAGAGTCGCTAGTCTTCAGTCCATGTTGGAAGGATGATGAAGTTGGGTTCCAGTTTCCTCAAAGGATAGCCACAGGTTAGACAGATGCACCCACCATCAAATAGCACTGGCAGTCAAACAAAAGGCTTTGTGTTCCCCAAGAGCTTCTTTATGTAGAGTCTGTGAGAACTGCCCACTCTGAATCACCGCCCACTCCCTCCGTCAGTCCTTCCTGGAAACAGCCTCACGGATGCACCTGAGAGATATGGCTCTTTCCGCATTCCTAATATGACCCAACTTGACCACAGAATTAGCCATAACACCACAAAGCAACTGACCACTTAGCACAGGTTGCAAACCTTCTGCACCATAAACGTATGTGTGATCTAAGAGCTGCATTTACTTGTTCAAAGCATGCGTATAGTTGTTTAAAACCGGCATCCACTGCACTTAACCCACATAACATTTTGATGAATAACTTGAAAATTATTTTTCCTTTAAAGACTAATATTCAAAATGGTAGAAATTTTGCCTTGATTTGCAGTACAAGAAATTGAACCCAAGGTCTTGTTCATACTTGTTCACACCAAGAGACATTGCCAACATGCTTTCCACCGAGAGACATTGCCAACTGTGGTGGTTTGATAAATTTATGTGTTCCCAATGCTTGATCCCCAGCAGATGACAGTTTTGGAATTGGAGCCTGGTTGGACAAAAGAAAGTTAGGGTAAGGTGATTGTGATGGTTTGATCCAGGTGTCCCCCAGTTCTGCTCCATGGCCCAGCTGAACATGTGCTCAGCTCTATTCTATGGCCCAGGTGAGCGTATGCCCAGCTCTGCTCAATGGCCCAGGTGAGCGTGTGCCAAGCTGGCTGTTGTGAACCTCTTTTTTCCTGGTCATAGGTGACCTCACTAGGAAATATGACATTTCAACATGTGAATTTTATATCTTTCAAAATAGTTTTTAAATGTTGAGCATGAGTGATGAACTTTGGGTCTGGCTTAAGATTCACTCTCAAATTTCTATCGGCGGTTGTTGAGACTTCTGAGTGATGGGTGAGATGTTCGCAGAGAACTGGACTGCCCTTGAGTCGCCCATCAGGAGCAATGAGGACCTGCTCAAGGGGGCTGAGGGTCTCCACAGCTCCCAGCCACATCAGCCCTGGGCTCCCATGCAGCGCTGCTCAGGATCAGGAACAATAAGGACCTGTTCACAGGGACTGTGGTCGCCACGCGCTCGCAGCCACGTCAACCCTGGACTCCCAAGCTGCACTGCTCCTGACCAGGGAGGGCAGGCTTCAGGAGTCATGTTGAAAGCATCGTGATCTTCTGTGTCATTTATTTTCCTCAGAGCCAGCCTCAGGTTGTCAGTGAGTATTATTTCATTGTGACTGATGGTGAGCCAAAGTAACAGAATGGAAGGTCTCTGCAATACCATTTGTTAGAGGTTTTATTTATTTGTGAAGTTTTAATCAATGATTCTATTTGTTACTTGAAGAGGGGAAAAACAAAAAAATAATAAAATAAAAAACAGCCTATTGTGGTTTCTAAAGCCATCGATTAAAGAGGCAAAAATCTCGTTCACTCGTGCAGGCTTACTGGTTTCTTCTGTCTGCCTTCAGAACTTTCTTGGAAACCTGGGTGTCTAAATTCCACCTGCAAGAGAATGCACCCCTCTGAGCATGCACTTGTGAATAGATTTTGCATTTTTTAATTTGTTGATTTAGGATTTATATTATGTGTATATCCTCACGTACACATGACTAGGTATGATCAAATTCAAGCAGTAGGACACTTTCTCATGTCACATCTAGAGGCTTGGGATAACCTGATCTGACCTACATTGGAATCTCAAACACAGTTCACATGTAAAGAAAGTCTGAAAGTGAGCTACAGTGAAAATGTAACTCATTTTTTCAGAGGAGGAGATATTTAAAAAATATAAAAGTGGTGAATGATAAAAATGTATCTAACTTTTATTCATGAAAAAATTATAATAAAGCCAGGGGTAGTGGCACACACCTTTAATCCCAGCACTGGGGTGGCAGAGGTAGGAGGATTCACCATGAGTTTGAAGCCACCCTGAGACTACATAAGTGAATGTCAGGTCATCCTGGGCTAGAGCAAAACCCTACCTCAAACAACCAAATATACACTACTACTATAAACATACTAGAAACACACACGATAGAGCCTCAGACATCACTTGTTGGCATATGTTTTCTTAAGACAACTGGGTCTCCATATTTCTACCCAGAGCTCCACTGGGAGTCTTCAGTCCACGAAATGCTCCTAATTGAATTCTCCCTGCCTAAATGGAGTCTGCCCTTACGTGAACTTGCTTTGAACATGATGACAGGATGGGTCATCTCAGAGCTTCAGCTCCCAAGACCCTGGCCCTCCTTCTAGTACCTCCATTATCTAAACAAATAACCTTGGACAAATCAATTTACATTAATCCAACCTTGTGGTACACAACTCCCCAGCTCCTTCAGAATGTCTCAATCAAGATTCAAATGAATTTCTGTCGATATTGAGCTACGAAAGGACTTAATCTTCTATTCAAACTCAAGTCCATTAAGCATTATCTTTAAATTTAAAAAAAAGACTCATTCTGGATGGATAAAGGTAGTGATCACATGGAATTACAGTTTCTTTATATTTTGTAGAAGGGTGATCAGCATGTCTGCCAGAGATGAGGATGAATGAGTCATGTTGATCCTCACACTCGTCACACTGAGGGAAGGCTGTGAGTTTTCTGATGGTTTTCTCTCTAGGATGTCACCCTCGAACATGCCAGCACAACCCTTGGGCCTGCAGGGGAGCCACTATTTCAGAATGCCTGCAGAAGGGGGTCCCTCTGGGATTCAGGTCAGGGTGCTGCACCCTTCCTGGTCAGGTTGTGCTGGATATGCCCATGCGCCCTCTGTTCCAATCTCCTTCCATATATTTATAGCTTTTCTCTTTCAGGGATAAGTTACCATCTGTGCCTCAGGGGTGGTGCTGGGCAGTGGTGTTGTCCATGGACACAACATGCAGCATCCTGACTCTGCCATTGCACTTAGATGGAGCCAAATGCTGCTCTCGGTGGTCACCTCTCTCTCAGTGGTCACCTCTTGGTGGTTACTCCTTAGTAGTCACCTCTCAGTGGTCACCTCTCAGTGATCACCTATCTCTCAGTGGTCACCTCTTTGTGGTCACCCCTTAGTGGTCACCTCTCAGTGGTCACTTCTTGGTGTTCACCTCTTGATGGTCACCTCTTGGTGGTCACGTCTTAGTGATCACCTCTTGGTAGTCACCTCTCTCTCAGTGGCCACCTGTTGGTGGTTACCTCTCTTTAGTCATCTCTCAGTGGTCACCTCTTGGTGGTCACCCCTTAGTGGTCATCTCTCAGTGGTCACCTCTCTCTCAGTGGTCATATGTTGGTGGTCACCCCTTAGTAGTTGTATTTCAGTGGTCACCTCTTGGTATTCACCTCTTGGTGGTCACCTCTCAGTGGTCACCTCTCAGTAGTCACCTGTCTCTCAGTGGTCACCTCTCTCTCAGTGGTCACCTATTGGCGGTCACCTCTCAGGCCTTATTTGCTATTACCTGATGGCTTGCAACACAGTGTGGTTCCCCATGACTAAAGCTTCCCGTGGGAATGTTCCAATGATTTGCTTGGAAATCAGACCCTCTGCCACTTTGACCTCTAGGGATTGCCACAATCTCGATTCCATGGAGGAATGGCTAGGCACATGCCTTGGTTCCTCTCCATGAGCAGAGGAAGAGCCTGCTTTGTATCAGTAATGCCCATCCTGTGTGGCCATCTCATGCCTTTACCACCACAGTAATCCCAAATCTGTTTCAACCAGGAACTGCTCAATGGATGGGTTCTGAGGCTAAAGTTCTACCAAGGAGTGTGGCCTGGGAGTGTGGCAGAGCCACTGCCTGGGATGGGCTAATCCAGACAGTCTACTGTCCTCTCTCTTTAAGATCCTAGGAAGTCACTTGCGTTGGAGCTAGATCTAACAGGATAACAGTAGACAGTAACAAGAGACACCATTCACCACCACCGAGGGCAGCTGAGGGGTTCTATCACATGGGCATTTGGGAGGGCCCTGGACCACGCATAGAAGGAGAGATAAAAGAAACAAAGCTGAAAGACAGAGATATGCCTTTAGGTGGGCTTGATCTGGAAGCAGTGAGACACTAGAAAAGAAAGGGCTGTCTCAGACCTGACACAGTAGTGCTGGGCAGTGGACAGATGCCAGTCAAAGCCAACACCTAAGCCTCAGGGAGAACCCCAGAAGATCCCACTGGCGACATCCTTGACAACAAATTGAGCATTTGCTTTTACCTGGTTCTGCTTTCAGATGGTTCTTAGGACGTGTAGCAAAGTGCAGTAGTCCACAGCAAAGCCTTCTGGACCGCCTCTTGTTCCCTCGAAAACGCAATGATTCAGTGACACCCAGGATTGACTGAGAGGTTGTAATCACAAGACAAGCTGCCCAGCTTCCGGGGAAGCCTTTTCTCAGGCTTTACACTGAGGAGGGACACACTTGAATTTCGCTCACTTGCATGCTAATTCCTGGGATGTGAGCAAGAGCTCACACACTTCCTTTCTTCCCTGAGCCTCATGACACTTCACAGGCATTGAGTTCTCTTCATCCTCCTGCAAATCTCCTAAGCAGGCAAACTAGATAACTTCTGAGATGCTCCTGAACTTCACATGTATGAAGGCTTTATCCTTGTAACATCTCTGTCAGAGGCAGAGGCAGGTAAAGGGAGGGAGAGCTTTACATTCCCTCTCTCCCAGGGGAAAAGCGGAGCTATTCTGAACAATCCAAGTTGCACATTAAACAGGGAAATATCAGCATCAGAAGAAAGACTTCTGATTAGAAGCTCAGACGAGCATCATTCCAATTTACTTTAATTTATTAAAAAAAACCGAAGCATTACAAAACACTAAGGGTTATGCTCAATATTTGAAAACTGGGATGTAGTGAATAGAACCTTCCTGATTCTCCAGGCGCACTTGACACAGTTTTTGATTGTCATGATTTAGTCCCAAGATTCAGATCAGTTGTGCTTTTATTTTAGAGCTATGAACAAATCTATCATGCATAATTTCTAGAACGTTCTTCCTAATTGAATAATGAAAATTTCACATGAAAATAAGAAAATACCTGTGGCTTTTGTTTTACATTCCCCGCCTTCTTCTTTGGTTGTTGAATCATCATAAAATAGAATTTGTATAGGTCATTTTAATCCGATCTGTAATATTTTCAACTTATTTTCAGCTGAAAAGTAAAGCTTTCTTTTCTCCTGAACACAATCAGTTTCCTACCTGCACCCGTGCGTGGCACACACCAGTCAGTGCCCAGCGCTCCTGCTCTCCCTGCCATCAATCAGCTTGCTTCTCCATACCTGGAAATCTATCCCTCAATCTTAGTTGGATCTCTGCAGCAGGGAGGAATCTTTCCATTTGGGTCCCAGGCGATGAGGGTGCCCCTCAATGGGACAAGTCACTTTGGGGACTGCAGAGGATGGCCAGCTCCCTGAAGATGCTGGTGGCTGATGTAACAGACATGATCACCAAGAGGGCTTACTACCATAGAAAGTGGATCTAGAGTGCCTCACAGGCCCATATGTGGGAGACTTGGTCCTCCAGCTTACACTGATGGAAGATGGTGGTAATTTCAGGAGGAGGGACAAAAGGAAATATGGTAGGTCACTGGGGTAATGTTCTGAAGGAGGTATTAGCCCCTTCTATCTCTTCCTTTTCTGCAATAAGGGAAACTGCTTCTGTCTGAGAGGGAAGGAGAAGAAGCCTAGTTGTGACCAGTGCAGACAGGTCTCACCCTTGGACTCAAACCACAAACTTGGAAGTGTGCTCAGGCCCATTTTTGACACCTTAGTGCTGCTTCCCAATGGAGTCTGGGTTCATAATATTTAGGGTGCTGTTGGGAACCTCTGCTGTTGCTCCCCACTCTGCAGCTTCCTGAAAGCATGTGCATCTTACTTGACATCAGCCATGGTTACAATGGTAATAGCACTGATGCATTCAGTGGAAGACTTTTGGTGGTGAAAGGTCTTTTATGATTGGTTCACATGATTTGAATCTTATTTAAATAAACCAATCAAGGTCAATCTTTGTCTACACAAGACCCTGCACTGGGCTCCTTAGGTCAGATCCACCTGACACAGAAGAGAGAAGACTCTTCCTCTGCCTAGACACTGACTCATGACATCTGGCCCCCAGGACCCCTTGGTCTTAGACAGCTGGGCCTGAGACCACTGAAGCTGCTGCTGCAGACTCATTTATTGTGGGGATCATGCTTGCCTTTATATCCCCTCCCAGCACCCTATTGGCTCCCCGAGCTTCTAGAGATGTGGTGTCTCACCCTCATTGGTTCCATTGATCATGTGTTACATGTCGGCTGTTGCTAGTTGTCAAGGCAGACTCCAGGTTGGCTCAAGAGGAAGTATTGAGCATGTGTGTGGGCCTGAAATGCCCAAGATCACATTACTCTAGGACAGTCTCCTTAGGCCTTCTCAGGCGCTTTTGAGCAGCTTACCTCCTCCTACACCACCTCCCAAATTCTATCAGCTGGGGACCATTCAGAACACATGAATTTATGGGAGATACCTAATTCAAACCATCACATTCCATCTCTTGCTCCCATAAACTGATGGCCATCCATGATGTAAAATGCAATGAATTCAGTCCAACTTCAAAAGTCCCCATAGTTTTTAATCAATCCCAACACTTCAAGCATTGTCCAAGGTCTTTTAACTGTAGGCTGTAAAACCAATAGCACATAATGGTACAGAAAAAGCTTTCACACTGCAAAAAAAAAAAGGCATTGGGCAGAGCAAGGAAAGATTAAGCCAGGTATAAGATCTAAAACAAACAGGGCAGATGCTAAATACTGTAGCTCCAAGTCCAATACCTGTAACCAGTCATGAATTTTCTGGGTTCCAGGTCCACTCCTCCACCTCTGGGCTGCTTCCAGGCCAGAGACCACTCAGCACCTTGAGTGCTAAGATTATAAGTGCACCTCACGATGACTGGTTTGGTACCCACACACTTCATGCCTTGCTGTGTTAACATATTGTGTGCAAACAGATGTTTATTGTGCAGTCATTTGTCATTCACTAAGTATTGGTGTGACAATCCATGTGAAGAATGATTTACTTGTGTACATCTGGGCATGACAACAACTTCATCTTGAGTGTTTTTAACGATGTTTGGTATGTAAAATACCTACTAAATATGTTGCTGGTTTTTATTTAGTTTTCCATCCATCCAATTTTAACACATTTTATTTCTTGTTCCATTTTCTCCTCATTCCCTTAAAATTTAAGTTTGATATTGGCATGTTTATCAAAATTAGAGTGCAGCACTCAAAAAGATGATAAGTGTGACTTTTAATGAAAAATGTTAAGTAGGTTCCAAATTTTCCTCCTCACTTTGTTCTGAACACATGGCCTTTATATGAACCTAACTCATTAAATTTATGTAACTACTTCATATGTGAAATTGAGGAAAATTTTATTAGAGTCCTTCACCATTCCAGGGCCCTAGCACCTTGGAGAATGAAGGAGGAAGGTTAAGTGTGTACCAAGTATTTTGCTTCTGAAAATAACTTCCCAGAAGTTCACACCCACTTTCTTTGTGCCACAAAATAAAATACCTCCAACAGCCAACTCTCCTCAAAGGAGACCTTCAGTTGCTCTCTCTGCCATGTCTTCTGTAGGTACCACAGACTGGACAAATGGACCCACTTCTGCTGGAGAATAAATATATAATCATTGATTGAATCTGGGCTTTTAGTTTTTCACTATAAAGCAGACATATGAGGATGTAAGTATTATATTTTGATATCTACAAAACCATGCATTTTCTCTGAGCAGCCTAGACAGGAGTGCCTTCACAATGATGCTGGTAGTATAATGTATACACTATGTATACATATACATAGTATAGTATAATGATACACTATGCTCTGTGATGGCTGAAACAGGGCCAGTCATGTTCAGCAGGACTCTAGGCGGCTGTTCTTGGTCTCTAGTAGGTGACTTCATACCAGAAGCATACCTTTCACTGGAGACAAAATCTCAGTTTGTTTTTCTGGTTCTGAGGATCAAACCTGGGGCTCTGTGCCTGTTAGGTAAGCGTCAGCTCCTGAGTGAGTCCCCAGCCCACAGAAATCATGGTGACAAAGTCTTGCTCCTCTCCCAGCATACTCAGCACCAGGCTTCTGAATGCATTCATGTCACATTAGTGATTAGAAAAGCTACAAGTTTAAAAGCCAAAGCTTTGAACCTTAGAGAGCAGAGGCAACCAGGCACAAGGGTTCTCTCCATTGGAAATATGTATGTGTTGCTCACGGTCTTATGTGATCACAGTGGGCAGCTGTTGATTAAGTAAATGTCAAGGCTCTCTACTTAGGGCTCCTTGTATTAATCAAGAGAACTATGTCAAATTGGATAAAAATATGACCTCCGCCCAAACTGACAAGAACATGCAGAGGTCTCAGCTCTCTGCTGGAGGCACACGACTTCAGTATCAGCAAACCGATGAAGCTTAAGACAAAGGGATACAGAGGAATTGAAGGGAGTCCCATTGGATGCCTCCCCTGACTTCTGTAGGTTTGGACTCAGTGTACATTCTAAGGGGCCAGGGACGGCATCCTGCCCAGTTTGCAATCCCAGCACCTCTACTGGAATGACCTTGGGTGTGTCTCATTCACCACAGTTCAGTGGTGCAAGAAACCGTTTTTCATGTACAAGAGTACAAGAAATGTACAAGAAATGTACAAGAGTACAAATGATGTGGAAAGCATGAACTTCACCCTTCTCATTCCTAAGGCAAATCTTCACGAGTACTCCTCGGGGCATCCGGCCACTAACCACATATGAGAGGGAATACAGAGAAAGGAGCAAGGGGTGGGGAGCTGGTCCTGTGTACATGGGTATGCACCCATGAGAAGTAGAGTTCAGAGCCCCAGAACCCATGTAAAATGTTGCTCATGGTGGTGCTCATCTGCAATTCCTTGGGCTCATTGGCAAGCTAGGTGAGCTGTAGGCTCTTTGAGAGACTCTTTCTGGAAGAATAAGGTGCTGAACAACAGTGGAAGACCCTCAGTGCCAATCTCTGGCTTCCACAAATACGTGTACACAAGGACTCACACACATGCAAATCTGCACACATGGGTAACATATCACACACAAAGATAAGCGTAAAAGGTCACACACACAAAACACAGACCTTAAAACAGACCCTCTGCAGGGGAGAGGAGAATACCACATCAAGGACACACTTGCCAAGTATTCCAGAGACATCTCAGCAGGAGAGGGTTAGCTTAAAGTAGGACTGTCAACCTTGACTGGAATAGGTCCGGCAGACGGTGTCATCTGAGCAACTTTCCAAGAAGGAGGAGGAGCATCACAGGCCAGGGGGAGGATGGACCTGGGCCTAAAGCAGCAGTTATAGGACACAGCAGGAGGCAGGAAGTGACGTGCTGGGAGTCTCCTCAGCCCTGGGTTGCTTGAATGCCATCTTCCTTGTGTCTAAACTTGGACTATCGTCTCCCTCCCAAGTTCCTTCTACCCACACTTTCCCCAGTTCATTCCATGCCAGTTTCAACTTTTAGCTGTCTCTAAGAGCTTGGCTGCTTCTTCCAAAATATCAGATTGAGCTTGACCTTCAGAGACACCCAGAGTCAGACATCCCTAGATCTATGGCTGCCTCCCTGGACCCACCCACCCACCCTCCTTTCTGCATGGAGTCTCATGGGTAGTCCCTTCTCTGAGCCCTGTCCTCTATGAGCAGGAATGAGTTCTGTCATGTCTCCACACAGGGTACCACCTCCTACTAGATACCACAGACTCCCAAAACAGTGCCAAAACTGGGACCATGTGTCCAAAATATGAGCCTAGGGAGGAGATTTCAGATTCAGATGGAGCACAGTCACTCTGGAAGGAAAGGTCCATCCTCAGACGCAACCTCATTGATTCATAGCAAGGCTGGGGAGATGCTAAGTGGGTGAGAGCTCTCGCTGTGCAAGCATGAAGACCTGAGCTCAATTGTGAGCACCCACATGCTTGTAACCCCACTGTTGAGTGTGGTACAGACAAGAGGGTCACCTGGGCTCACAGCCAGTCCAGCTGAAAAATGATGAGCTCCAGGTTTAGTGAGAGACTCTGTTTCAGGGAAATGTGCCAGAAAAGTGATAGAGCAGGACACCTAATAGACTTCTCTGGCCTTTGCATACATGGACATGGGTGCACATATCTGTGTACATGCATGCGCGTGTGCACTCGCCTGCACACACACACATACACAAAGCTACATCATCAGTGTTGATCGTCACCTGCTCCACACAGGGGCATGGTTCCATGGATGGAGCCTGGTGTTGCTGTCAGAACCTTCCAAAGAAACAACAGAGATATTTGCTGAAGGAGTAAATGTGGGTACCAGTGACTTAGACTTGGCCTTTGCCACACAAAGGGAGACCAGGAGTCTCAGTCACATGATTCTGACCAGACTTGTGTAAATGCTGCCATTGTCTGGGCACATAAAAGACTCACTACCCAGCATCCTTTCTTTTTCCATCTTGGCAAAGTGGCTAAGCTAATTAAAAATTAAGCACACTTGTAGATAATTCTGACTGAAGAAAATAAAAATATTTAATAATTTGAAACTTAAGAGCAATATGACTGCCTTCCTTTTTGATGTTTGGCTTACTCCTTCTAAAGCTAAAGAAGATGGTAAAAACAAACGCAAATAGAGGAAGTTCAGGGAATTACAAATGTTTGTGACTTAATTTCAGAATTTACCTCAATCTTAAAACAGCAAAGAAGTGCCTGTCCAGCTGGGCATTGGGAGGCAGAGGTAGGAGAATCTCCTTGAGTTTGAGGCCAGCCTGACAATACATAGTGAATTTCAGGTCAGCCTGGGCTAGAGGGAGGCCCTACCTCGAAAACCAAAATAAATAAAATAAAATAAAATAAAAAGCCTATCACTGTTGCTTTCCTGAGTAAAAGTTCCCATTTTGGAGGAAAGGGGACCTTCACACTGATTTGGGTGCGTGTTCTGACGTAGAGGGGTGGCGTGAAGGACCCTGGCTTCAGTGTTGCTCAGTTGCTCCTGTGAGCTCTGCAGTGAGTGCTTCTCAACCCTGTGCCTCCCCTCTGCCATCCCATCATGAATGTCTCCTCCCACAGACAAGCCTTATCAAAAGTAGCTCCATTCTGTGCTATGTCTCTT
>PVHP010050706.1:0-11448 GCA_004024765.1 Zapus hudsonius
TTGTATCAGCCTGACATTAAATGTCTGATTCACAAAAAGGAAAATCATAACAATCTTACTTTCCTAAATTCCTGTGATTTTTTACAACTATAATTTTGGGCAAGCAGCCTGAACTTTGGAAATAGGAAGCAAAGCTCTAAAACAAATTGTAATCATAACATCCAAATGCAATTACAGTTAGCAAAACCTCTCTAGTACCTTACAACGTGTTGCCATGTGTTGACTTTATCTCCATAGTTAATCAATTAATATTTAAATGTAAAAACTACATCTTTTATCCAAATCATTCAGTTGCTTCTTATAAGACCCGTCCGTATACCTGTGTGCAGACTAAGAAGTTATTCCAAACTGGGCAAGGAATGGTCAGTATGATTGAAAAGCCCATCTTCACACATTACTCTCTTAGAGAAATCTTCTTATAGAATCCTGTGTTCAAGTAAAGCAGACCTACCAGCAATGCTGTGAGCAATCTTCCTGTGACTCACTCCTCTGCATGAAGAGTAAGGTAAGGACCTGATTACTATTTCACAGGCTGGCTATATGAGAAAAGGCTGAAAGAGAGCACATATACTAAAATTTGAATTATAATATTCCTATATTAGAATGATACTGGAAAGATTACAATGTCTTCTTCACAAGAAAGACAAGCAATTCTGATATATTCTAGATTTTCATACACACACATATGCATGCAAAAATTTTAGATAGCATTTTTCACTCAAGTATTGTCTTTATCCTATCCAATATAAATATTATTTTCAAATGGCATCAATAGACAAATGACAACACAGTAATATTCAATTACTTCAATTCAATTACAATGACTTCAATTGCCAGGCTTAACTAGAAAATGACAATTTGATAATCCATGATTGCAGTGGAAAAACATGTATATACTTTTTAAAAGAATTCTTATTTCTTTATGAACAATGAGTTATTCACTCATAATATGTATTGCAGTTACCTTTTCATTTCTGGCACAAAGTAGTCAAAGAAAGCAGCTTGTGAAGGAAATAATAAAATTTTGGCTTATACATTATCCACTGCCCAATCTCTCTGTCTCTCTGTCTCTGTCTTTTCTCTCTGTCTCTCTCTCTCTGACACACGTATACACACACACAAACACATACTCAGGCAAACTACAAACACACATGTATTATATCCTTATGAAAAATAGGTTTCCATATGACTTAATCATAACATCTTAAATTTTCCTTAACCCCCTTTCCACCCCTCTCTCCTCCATTCCATGACCACCCTTAGACCATTTCACTCCCAGTATTCTGACACTTTGTTTACTTAGCTACTATAATCTACATGTCTATGCCATCTTTTAAAACCTTGTAATCTTCAGAAACAAAGAAATATAAACTTAAAGACAAGACAAAATTAACAGAAAGAAACAATCTCTAATGGGAAGAGTTGCAGCACACTGTTTAAGGTCTGGGCAGTTAGAAGTCTTATTACTTTGTACTGAGTTTAGTTTTTTTTTTTTCCTTTTTCTATTTTTAACTGCAATCTCCAAGATTCTAAGAGGATGCCTTGCAGGCGAAAATCAGTAAAGACTGGGGAAACACATTTAGCAACATCTAGAAATATCTACTTAAGTGAGAACAGCACACACATTTTTCACAGCACTGCGGAGGCAGATATATGAGGATAGCTGTGAGTTTGTGTCCACTCTGTGACTAAATAGTGAACTTTAGGTCAGCCTGGACTAGAGAGAGATCTTAACTTGAAAAAAGAAATTAAACATTTATTTTATGTTTCAAGGAAGGGTTTCACTCACAGTAACCTAGACTGATGTGGAACTTACTTTGTAGCCCCAGGCCATTCTCAAACTCACAGAAGTCTTCCTAACTAAGACATCAGAGTGCTATCTGCCCCCACATCCAGCTTTTAAAAATAGTTATGTATATGTGTGGGTGTAAAGTCCACTAGTGTCTCTTGTGGATGCACTGAAACACCAGATGCCATCTGTGCCCTCTGTGGCATCTGATGTGTGACTACTGGGAAATGAACTGCTCCATCAATCTTCACTGGCAAGTGGCTTTAACCAATATGCAATCCTCCAACTTGAATTTTGTGTGTTTTTTGAAACAAGGTCAGAGAGTATTGGCCAGGCAGACCATGAGCTAAATCAGTAACTCAGGCTGCTCATGCATATGTAATAAATGTGCTTGATTCACTACCCAGATATGGAATTTTCCAGCCTACCCACCATGCTTAGTTGTGATGTCATATGTGAAATGTGGAACTTCACCTGTTTTGCACTAAAATAGACACTGAGGATAAAAAGAGACACAGATTAAAAGATATAGGAAGGTGTCTTACCTCCAAATAATGCAGGTCCATGAACCATGAATTCCAAGCTAAACTCCCACATTGCTGCAGGTCAGCCTATATCCCATACTTGGACAAAACTTCACGTTTCTTAATGACAGAAAGACATCATGGAGAACACAGAGACACAAAACCAAAGACACGTATAAGGTGGCACAGGCACATATGCTGAAGAGATAGCTTCCATTGCATGTATGAGAGACTGAATGAGGCTTCTCTAGTTCAATTATAATGCACCCAAATTCACAGAAGGACACTATCATACATGTCTATAACCCCAGTATTTTGGATACATAAAAGGGAGAATTACTGGTGCTTGCTGAAAATGAGCAAGTTCTGGAGTCAGTACGAGACTGCATCTCAGGGAAAAACGGGTGTGTCATGGATTTAACAAGCAATAGTCTCCTCTTGCCTCCACAGACATGCAGAAATGCATACATATATAACACAAATCCAAACATACATATGCTTATACAGCTCATGACACATACAGCAAAAACACACAAAGACAAAAATAGAGTTCATAAGGGAAAGAAAACAGTCCACTCAGAGGTATAGTGGGGAGTGACACTACTAAAACCCAGCCCTTAGGAGACTGACACAGGAGGATGCTGTACATTTGAGGCTAGCCTGGGCTACAGATTGAAACCTTGTCTGAAAAATGAAACAACAAACCAGCTCAGGAGAGAACTTGAGGGGAAGAGAAGAGGGACAGACATGTAACACACAGTGACAATGAGAGAAAGCACAAAATGATAGTACATGCCCATCCATTACTGGGATGCTGTCTCTAGACTGATAACATATATATTTATTTTTTTCATATATATTTATTGCCCATAATGAGTTACAATATTTAGTGGGCAAACAATGAGTTGTTATCCCTGATGAACCCCAGCCCCAATCCCCAATCCGCTGGATATCCTCCTCCATGGGTCGTCTGGATAAGTCCTTGTGGCAGGGGACCATGGATAGCCTAGTATTCAACCCGTTTCTCCTGGCCCAAGTGTGTTATTACTGAGGGGTGCCATGCCTCTGGATAGTCTCCCCCACCATGGCTCTCACAATCTTTCCACCCCTCCTCCGCTCAGTTCCCTGAGTCATGGTGAGTATTAACGCTGCTTTAATGTAGCATTGGGTCGAAAATTGTTGGTTTCTGTCACCCTGTCTTATCCTGTATTGATTGAATGGCTGTAGCTGTGGGTCCCTTGTTCATCCCATCATTCTCTATGTGGCTCCTGCCTCTTGTGGTGATGTAATTCTGACACAACAAAGCCACTGCTGCAGGTGCTTGGAGTCTCCACTTTTGGCTTTGGCCCTCGAATACCCAAAGTTGTCACTGTTCAGGGTCTCTTCACCACAGCTGCTGTGCCAGTCTGTGTGTTGGATGGTGTCCCAAGCTCGGACTTGTAATAAAGATCCTCATGTGCTTGCATCGGACTTGGTCTCTGGTGGTCTCTGTTGAGGTCTCGCTCCTTGGGAACAACATTTTCAGCCTCATCCCAGATGCCCTGGGACCCAGGGACCACATCTTGGAGGATCTCAACTACCAGTATTTTTTTTTCTTCCTTTTTCCATGCTGATCAGCCTACTTTCGCTTTTCAATTGCCTAAGACCATGGTCAATCTGTGTTGCTTGGTGAGAAAAAGTGGCTAAGGTGGACGCGCCAGGGGTTCACGCTCACAGGGGCCTGAGTGATGGCTCAGGGCCTTATGGAGGGACACTGAGACCCTCATCTGGAATACTTGTCCATCTGTTTGGGACACAAGTCCAGTGGAAATAACTCAGGGCCTTCTGGAGGTGACACCAGGACCCTCATCTGCCACACTTGTCCATCATTTTAGGACACAAGTCCAGCGATAACTCTTTATTTTTTTGGGGGGGGGTGAGATGGGTCACACCAAAATAAATATTTGATACTTTTCCTTGGCTCCCCAATATTTGTATCAGTTTGTTCACGAGTCCTGTTTCCCAGGACTCTCAGACCCCTCACCAACTGGAATCTTCCTGATTTTTAGACTACTATAGCATTGTGCCTGTGTAATTGAATAACTACATGATTTCATAGGTGTGCCCGAGTCATCAGGCTCTTTTCAATCTCTGGGCTGTTCAGAACTAGATACTTCATGAACTAAACTATTTCCCTCAGATATGTTGATCATAGCTGAACAGACCTGCTATTGCTGATGTAAGGATTTCCTGCGTACACTGCATGTTTTCCCCATCAGAGAGAGAGAGAGAGAGAAAGAGAGAGAGAGAGAGAGAGAGAGAGAGAGAGAGAGAGAGAGAGAGAGAGGTGTAGGAAAACTTTAGGGTGGCTGCATGCTGTTGGAATCTGTGATGTCAATAACTTGTGTGCAAAGGAGGTGGAGCCACATGTCAATGGTTTGGGGCAAGATGTAGTATCTGCTCATGGTTTATAAAAGATGGAGT
Source organism: Zapus hudsonius (assembly GCA_004024765.1). Taxonomy (NCBI): domain Eukaryota; kingdom Metazoa; phylum Chordata; class Mammalia; order Rodentia; family Dipodidae; genus Zapus; species Zapus hudsonius. The sequence continues at coordinate 4,777 of PVHP010050706.1, forward strand.
CTCTAGCTGTGTAGCTCTAGTGTGGGGTTGTCTGAGAAGTTCATTTCACTAGGTACCCTCTAAGAAGCTTAATATAATAAACTTTGCACATTCTTCCTGATCATGGCCACTCGTTTCCCAAGGGTAGCCATTCTTCCCCTTGAATATCCTCATCACGGTTGCTGCCTCCCAGAGTTGCACAGCCAGGCCTCAAGTTTACAACTCATACAAGAAGCCTTGAATGAGCTTCTGGGCTTGTATGGAAGGTTGCCATCACTTATCTTGTATTCTCTCTGTCTCTTAATATCTCTGACTCTCTTTCACAGTCCAATTCCAGGCATGTAATTATGATCCCACTTTGTTCCTCCTTTGGCACATCTAACTCTATTTCTCAACACCTATCTTTTTTTTTAATTTGGTTTTTGGATGTGTTGGGGGCAGGCAATCCACCTCCTCTGTCAGCTTCAACATCAAAGGAACAGATGGACGAAAAGCCCCTACTCCCTTCTCAGGAGAAAAAAAAAATCACTGGTAAAGAAGGTCTGAGTTTAAAGGAATGTCTGCAAATAAACAACCAGATGGTTGCCATGAGATTAGAGTGACCACTGAGATGTGGCCAGGATGTGGGTTAAAAGGCTATGAGCCACCTGTGGACCATAAAAAATAGCAGATAACTGTTTAGAAAAGATAGCAGATAACTGTTTAGTAGAGATTGTAGAGAACTGTGAAGTTCCCATGCTTGTAATCTCAAACAGCCTCCTGTATGCCATAAATTAATAGATAACTATGAAATGTCATATGCCTGAAAACTAAAACCTATAAAACCTAGTGAATAAGGCAGAAGGGGGTTCAAGGGGGTTCGGGACAGAGATTCGACTTTTGAGCCTAATCCCAGACTTCAGCATGCTGAATAATAAAAACCTTGTTGTGTGGTTTGCATTATGGTGAGTGTCTTCTGTTCTGTGAGGAGTGCTCGACTTTGGAACTCAAGAGGTAAGGTCTCACTCTAGTCCAGGCTGAACTGGAATTCACTTTGCAGTCTCAGGATGTCCTCAAACTTTCAAGGGATCCTCCTAACTCTGCCTCCCAAGTGCTAGGATTAAAGTTGTTTACCACCACACCCAGCTGTCAACACCTATTCTTTTTTCAAATATTTTTATTTATTTGCAAGCCGAGATAGAAGAGAGATAGAGAGAGAAAGGGCACACCAGGGCCTCCAGCCACTGCAAACCAACTCCAGACGCACATACCACTCAGTGCTTCTGGCTTTATCTGGGTACTGGGGAATCAAACTCATGTTGTTAGGTTTTAGAAGCAAGTGCCCTAACCGCTAAGCAATCTCTCCAGTCCAACAACTATTCTTTATGAGACATGAGAATTTCAGAATAATTACTGAATTTTTTATGAAGTCTGCCTACAAGGGAAAACATTTCTTCTAAACATATTTAGATAAGCGTCAAAATAGCCCTGATCAGAGCCAGTTTTCATTGGCACAAATCTTTAATCCAGAATTCAGGAGGCTGGAATTAGAATTTCAGAGAGTTATTGGCCATCTTGGATCTATAACAGGTCTTCCATATCACCTTGAGATATAGTAAGGCGTTGCCTAAAAATAGAAATTAAATATAATTGACTACCACCACAAGGAAGCATTCTTTATGAATAAATGCATATAATTTGCAGTGTGGCCATTATTCCTTTACTGGCAAATGCTCCCTGGCTGAACATGAAGACAGTGACACACACAATTTAATAATAAATAAAGAGCAAAATGCCTTAATGGAACATCATTTAATATAATGGCATTTTTCTGGAGGTACTAAAATGTAAGGAATATTTTTCCTCTGTAATAGTTGAGAAATGAAGTTAAAGAAAGAGGTTAAAACATTTTTGCACCCTGGTTTGAGAGGATAGAGTATGTTGACAGATGCTATAAGTCTGCATGGTGTGGAAGAAGAGAAGCCAAGTAATATTTCCTTGATATAAATGCTGCAATATCAGAGACAATATAAAAGACATCAGTCATTGTCAGGGGAGAACGCTTTTGGGGGCCTTTGGAGGCACACCCTGCCTTGGTCTTGGACGGCACCTGACAGCTTGCCACGAGGGATTTAGCTTAATGAGTTTCAGGAGGTGATCTCAATTGGCTGTTATGCACAGGTTCTTACCATTAGTCCTCTGATTGGCCAGGAAGCTCTATATATACTGCCTCGTTCCCCGCAATAATAGAACACACGTTCCTCAACCCACAAACGGTGTGTGTGTGTTTGTATTTATATGATCACTGCCCTCCGCGGGCGGCTGGGCAGTGATAGATGGTGGCCTGTACAGGGACCAAAAAACCCAAGAACCATACGGGGAAACGAAGACACGAAAGACATACGGGGACAAGAAAAACGGGGAATGCATACAGGGATATGAAAACCCAGGAGCCGAGTATGGGGAGATGAAAACCCAGGAAATGACATGAAAAACAGAAGGATCCATAAAAGAACCTAGGTAAGAAAAGTTTTACGGTCTGCGGTAAAAATGATGGTTGTGAAGCTTGCCAAGAGGGCAACAAGATGTTATCATGGTAGAAGTGACGAAATTAAAGTGCACTAAGATTGACGAAAATAGAGAATTAAAAATTCTCTGGAAGTGGTTATGAGAAGGTCCACTGAAAGTGGCCAAGAGGAAGTGAGGCATGCCGAGAGAGCTACTGAAGTTTGCGGTGAAAGCGATTAGAAAGTCACTAAGAGTGGCTGAGATTCACGGTAGAGAAAGTCACTAAGTGACTATAGTTCACGATATAAAGAGAAAGATAGGTCCGTATGGAGACGTTCCCGGGACTGCAGCCCAGGGGAGGGGAGAGCAGACACGCTTTGCTCTGGTCCAAGTAAAAGTGGGAGCAATTTTGGTTTTAATGAGAATAATTCAAAAGTGGTGGTATGTAAACATAGACTTCTTTTCTGCATGGCATAGAAGAAGGGAAGATGGGAGCCGGACCATGCTCCGTGCGCCCCGAGGCTATGAGACAGATGGGCATGTTATGCAAAGAGTTCCACGGACGCCAAGGCCGAGAATAATACGAGATGGACTTGAGCTATGGCGGGGAATTCTGAGCTTCTCTCCTTTCCATGATATGCAATCTGGAGGTCAATGTTTGTTATGGAAATCTGCTCATGTTTTCCTAAAGACTATAGAGCAGCATATTCCTTCGTTTCTGGAGGAGGCGGAAGGAACAGCGGGTAGGCAGCAGCTTCGCGGTGGCGCGCCAGGCCTGAGCGAGTTGAAGCATGCGTGGTGGCGATTGTCACGACCACCCTGGCCCAAGCATCACGCTTCCACCCCGCGGAGAAGCATACCGAAGCAGTCTGGTCCCAAGGACTGCGTGACAGGCTAGATCCAAGGCAGCCAGGCAGGCGAGCAAATTAAACAAAGAACTCAGGGAACGCCCCGGCCAGGCCAGGATGAATTGACTGGCCTGGAGACTTGGAAATTCTTAGTTTTTTTTTCTTTTCTCTGAGATGCAAATTCAGCCCCAGGCAACTGTCATGGTCACAGAACCCAATGCTCAAGAGTGTTATGCTTATGTCAGAAGGTCAGGCTTAGAGGTATGAGAAATTTACAAGGCTTTCTTTCTGTCTATAAGCAAGCTAAGCCTCTACTATTTCTCTAAATATATATGCAAAAGTGATTTTTCAGTCAGTCTGAAATGCAGGTTTCCACCTTGTTAATGCAAGCACCCTGGGACTGGAAAAAACAATGGTCACTCAGGACTTGCCCCAGGGAATACAGCCTTTTGTTTATAGGAAAACCAGCAACTCAAAAAATTAATTTTTGCCTTTATGATTTTGAGTTTTGCCTTTTTTTTTTTTTGGTTATTGGTCTTTGTTGCCTATAGACTAAAGAATCCGATATGGCCATGAGGCCTTTCCCCAAGAAATGTTTGAAAAGAAAAGGTCCTGCAAAATGAATTCGGTTGACTTGATGTCAGACTCTCAAGTCTTGGAGGTCTGAGAGATTTAATTAAAAATTTATAAGACTTTTTCTCTGTTTATGGATTTGATACAAGGAAATCTCTGGTTTGGGTTATGTGCTAATACTATGGGTTGTCAATGTTCCAAAAATGATATTTATAGAGGTGTTACATACGAGAAATGCCTGTGGTTTCCCTGAATTCTATAAGATATAAAAGAACTAAAAGTAAAGACAAATATGTGTTGGATGTCAGTTTTCCTATGAAAGCAATTACTAGGACTCATGGACTTAACAAAAGAAAGATCATATACTTTTGTGCTCTACTGGCTTTTGACTATAGGACAAGAGCTCTTCCTATTGCCAAAATCCCAGACATATTTTCCAATACTTCCTCATAAGACCATCTGGCCAATGGGTTTATGACGAATGTAAAGGAAATAGATATACAATGAGAATAAAGTTCATGATTGTATAGGTAAACTGAGTCAAAGAAAAAGACATCCCCCAAGCTAAACATCCACCTTAAAAGCTAGATCTTGGTCTGAGTTTTGGGCTTCTCCCATTTTGGGAGCTAGCCTGGAGCTCGGGGTTCCCCTTCTTCCTATTAAAAACCTTTTCTTTCAGAGCAGTCTCCATGGTGGTCATTTCCATTCTAACATATGGTGCCAAACCCGGCTAGGGGTACCCCCGATTGCCCCCTGGGCAACCGGATCCCCTTCTGGACCAGGCCACCGCCCCAAGCTTCCATCAGCCCTCTGAAACTCGGATCATCTGTCTGCTTGCTGGCTCCACCACCCACCACGTTTCGGCTCTTCCTCACCTGGTTCCTCAGCTCTTCACTGCTTCTCTCTCTGTCTCACTGTCTCTCCCTCTGGGGCACCTAGATGCCACCCCTTCTTCTCGTTCTCAGAGTATGTCCCTCTCTCTCTCTCGGGTTAGCCTGATCTCGGCTCCTGCCTCTCTCTCTAAGGGAGACAGCATGCCAGGCTGCACCCCATGGCCCGCTTCTGGGCTCACCCCAGGTGTTGGGACAGACGTACTCCCGGCACCTCTGGGTCTGTCTCTCTGGCCGGACACACCCCAAGGGGCACCTCAGGCATGTCTTGACTCTCTCTCCCTCCCTCCCTCTCTCTCTCCTTCCCACCCTTTACCTGCTTTCTCAAACACCTAAGGTCCTGCACCTTCAGGGTGATGACTGAGCCTCAGTACTGGCTGTACAATGGGTCCATTTGCCCTAAAAAATGTCACTCTTCACTGAAAATTGTCACAGATTTGCTCAACTTCAGCCAGGCACCCAGATGATCCGAGATACTCTTCTCTTCTTCCTCTGCTCTCCCTACTCATCTCTCCCTATAAAAAAAAATGCAAAAAAAAAGAAAAAAAAGACATAATGTTTCTTTTCTCATCTATTGCTCATTGGTTAGAGACATTATCTGTTAAGTACTATATGTTTTCTGCTTGCTTATAAATTAAAAAGAAGGGGGAGAATGCCCCTAGAAAGTGTCTTTCTTAATTTTGGAAATTTTGCAGAAAGACTAGTCATGGCAAATTATAAAAGAAATGATTCTCTAGCTTAAGTTTATATAAAACAGAGTACAGATGTTCTTTTGCTTGTGAAACTATACAGGCTAACACTGGACCTGATCACTCCAGTTATAGCTGTTGTTTCAATGACAAAATTTTTTATGGATTAAGAAATGCACAAGAGGAACTCTTGGGGTACTCACCAAGACTATGTTTCTTTGTCAAGGACAAATTGAGTTTTTGGGAGGGAAATTGCTTATGGGTTTTAATTTTCTAGGATGGGTTCGCATATCAAAAAGCATTCTGAGATGGTTCTATTTGTTTATGCTAATACTGCCAGGTGGTCATCATTTGACTTGTAAAGTTTAGTTTTAGTCATTGTGGTTTCTATACTCCTATTAGATAAATGTGTTGAAATAAGTTAATTAAAACAACAAAATTGGTTGTCACAGGTTTTCTTTTCAAAAATTTGGCAGGACACTGCTTTGCTTTGTTGCGGATGATCTCAGAGTTTCCATCTAAGATATTATTTCAGCAATTGTCTCATTTTGTGTGCTTGAACTAACTCTTTAAGACTTTGTATAATTGATGTTTTTCAGCAAAAATGTCTAGACAGCTGTCATATATGTTAAATAGTCATTGGACTTATGAGTTTAATAACCTAACCCAATCTTTATTGCTAAAGTGCATATCCCAACTATAGTGTCTTCGATAAGAACTCTTGGTCTGATGTGCATTAACGGTTTGCCAATCTCAGATACGCCAACAACTGTAAGAACAGCTAATTAAGCAAGCCATGGCAGCTATGGGTGACTGATCCTCCCCTCATGTATGGCTTAAAATGCTGGATCCATAGTCAGAGACAGGTAAGATCCATGCAATTACATATCAACCTAAGACAGGGTTCTGACGCTTGGAGGTCAGAATTCCAATGACGGGTAAGAGTGTAATTTGCCATGGACAACCTAAGACAGACACAATCCTGAGCCATTTTAAATAAAAGAAAAGGGGGATATGTCAGGGGCGAAAGCTTTTGGGGGCCTTTGGAGGCACACCCTGCCTTGGTCTTGGACGGCACCTGACAGCTTGCCACGAGGGATTTAGCTTAATGAGTTTCAGGAGGTGATCTCAATTGGCTGTTATGCACAGGTTCTTACCATTAGTCCTCTGATTGGCCAGGAAGCTCTATATATACTGCCTCATTCC
>PVHP010050707.1:0-11756 GCA_004024765.1 Zapus hudsonius
CTGCCTTCCTAGACACAAGCAATCCTCCTACCTCAGCCTCCATGGTAGCAAGGAATTAGAGGTATGTATTACCACACATGGTTTTCTTTTTCAAAATTAATTGATGTATTGTTATTAAATAGAGACATTATGTGTTGGCACCATTTCCCTCCTCCCTACCCTCATTCCTCTGAGGGAGGGCCCTCCTTCAGGGGATGCTGGTATTCACCTTGGGGTTGGGGTTGTAGGTCATGAGTTGTGAGAGCACCAGTCAGTCAGCCTCCCACCCTGTGGCTCTTAATCTTTCAGCCCCCATTTTCTTCCAAGTTCCCTGAGCCGTGGTGGGTGTGTTTTGAGTCTACTTTAGTGTTGAGCTCACAGCAGCCTCTGGATTTCTGTTTTAGTGCATTTAATAAACAGGAGATATAGCCTAACCTGTGAGCTGATTCACAAATAGAGCTCACAATGGATGTGAGGGCGATCTGGCTGTGACATCTATCACCCCATTGATCGCCAGGGTTGATTCGGCTGATCTGGCTGGCTAGGCAGTTGTCCCCTTCCTCCCTTACTGCTCCACGTGTGTCCCTCCCGAAGCTGCGCGCTCAGTTGAAGAGGATGACCTTCCCAGTCAAGGGTATACGAGTAGCTGCGCTCCCCTGCTAGAACCTCCAAACAAGCTCTCACAAATAGAGCTCACAAATCAGGTGTCTGAGATCTGCCCACTTACATGCAAACAAAATTACTAAATCTGACTAAAGTAGAAGGAGGAATTCTGGTAGCCACCATAGATGGGTGAATAGTTTACTGGGCTTCCTGAAATTCTTAAAATTTTATTCGATGCCCAAAGAACCTTTCCTTAGAAATTCAACAGTGGAGACCCAGTCCCATTAGACCCTAGATGTATAAGGAAGGAACGACAGACACCATGCATCCACTCCTTCCTCACTACAGAAGGGAGGGTCAGGTCCATGGGGCTAAACATGCTGCTGATATTGAAAGTCTATACCCTTCCATTCTTCCAAAATTCATATTCTGCCATCCCCAGTGATGTCAGAACTGTTATGGCTGGAGGCAGAGCTAGAGGCACACAGTGAGGAGTCTCATGAATGCTAAAGGTTAACTACCAGGTTTTAAAGCCCCTTTTGTGGCAAGGGGCTGCCTCAGCACAGACACACTGGCATATGTCACCATGACAGGTAGACATATCTTAAAACAAACCGCACAAACACAATTGAAAACAAACCGAGTCTGTAAGAACTGGTTCCTTACATGAGCTCATCCAGTTCATCCCCTTGTCAAGAAGGATCGAAGCTCCAGGTAAAAGGCAAAATGCTTGATCCTTTCCAGAAGGCCACACAAATTTAACTTCTTTCCTTTCCAGAACCGATAAGATCTCAAATAACCACATCAGCCTGGCTCATCATCCAAGCTAAGGCTGGGCTCTGCTGAAAAGCTGGTAGTTGTTAGCGGGAGCTTGAGACGGCCCGGCCAAGGGATTTTCAACTACCAGGCTATAATTGTTTGATTTTGACATCAAGCTTTCTCACTGGGTGCTTATCTCACCAGCTTGTTATGAAGACCCAATGAGATGTGTGTGACAGAGATTTGAAACTACTGCAAAGCTCTGTGCAGGGGTGTTCTGTCCCTATTCAGAGGGGGCAAAGAGCTTTCACTTAAATACAAGTATGTCCTCTGTATTTATGGGGGGGAGCTGACGGATAGCCTGCTTGAGTGACAGCTTGGTTACAGGAGCTTGGGATGCCACTTAGTAGGTCCCCAAGACTAAGAGCATAGTATCAATAACTACCCCAATTCTACCACTTCTTCTTGGGTCTGTTAGTAGGCATTACTATTGCTGTTGTCTCCTCTTGGGAGGCATCATGCTGTTCTGCTGCACCCTGGGACCTGCCAGTACGCTCTGCGTTCTCATGTCTGGTGTGACTTTGCATCCTCTCAGTTGGAGAGGCATCATAGCAGAATTCTGCATCTACTTCCTGCTCATGCTGTTTTCTCAGGCCAATGGTGATGTCTGTACCAGGAGGCAAACTCCTGGCTGACTCAGTGTTGTCCATAGCATTGTCTTTTTCTGATGGTGGCTGAGACTTGCCTTGGGCCCTACCTGGCTTCTTTCCTCAAGAAGACTTGAAACTTCCCTCAGGAAGACTTCTCAGCACCGTCACAGTTTGTACCACCAGTTTTCTGCCACCCCCCAGACATGCCTGGGAATTCTTGTATCCCATTTAAACTTTACCTCGTCCTTCCAGTAACCCCCACACAATTACATTTTCTAACATTCATTCATTCCATAGATTTCTTTGATGAATATTTGCTACATGAAACATTTCTCAAGCTGTAACAGGAAACTGTGTTCCAATTCTAACTAGTGCTGAAAACATCTTGAACTTCAAAAGCTCATAGTCCTGCAAAAATTAGGTTTGTGGACAGTTAAAAGGACTTGTTACTGTGATAAGCTTGTGACCTAAATTCAGTTATAAGAGATGATTTAAACTCAAACACTGAAATGGATTTAAAGGGTCTTATTAAAAGTGTTCATTTTAAATTGCTCCTTAGTTAAACAATGTCTGTGTGAATAGATCTTCATAATCACAAAGCAGGCAATTCCATCAGACCTCTTAGCATTAACTCCTGGAGCAATTAGAAGTCTCCAATCCAACTTCTGGAGATGGCATGATGGGCAGCAAAATCAGAGGAGTAAAGAGCTTAGTCCTCTTCTCCTGCCTTAGCCTTTCCTCCTCAAGACCCCTTTACCCTTCTTACTATTCTGAGATGGCCCTAACCTATCTCTATGTGTAAAACATTCCAACTTGGTACATCATGGGAGGGCTGGGATGCTGGGAGGTAGAGCCAAATCCCGAAAGGGAAGAAAGAACTCAATGCAACTCACTTCTACTTTTTATTTTGAAAGGTTTGCAATTCTCTTCAGCCAGAAAGCAGATTACAAACTGACACTGTGGCCCACTGTGCTGCACAGAGAGAGAGAGAGAGAGAGAGAGAGAGAGAGAGAGAGAGAGAGAGAGAGAGAGAGAGAGAGAGAGAGAGAGAGACAGGAATGAGAGGAATATGGGCAAAGTACACTCTCTGTCTCCACCTGACCCTTCCCTACAAATTCTGCCTCCCCCTCTCTCTGATCAGATCTCTTCACCATTTCAACATTAGAAATTCTAGCAGCAAACGGATCTTGTCATGGGCACCTGTGCTCCTCACTGACTGGACCTAGTCATTCATTGATCCCGCAACTCTCTTCTTGACTTTGCTACTTTGCTAAGATGGCACAGAGAACTCAAAGGATCACTTTATTCATTACTTGTTTATTTTAATGGAGATTTCAAAAGATATGGATGAACAGCCAAATGAAAACAATGCCTAGGCCAAGTGTGAGGGAAGGTGCACACAGCTTCCCTGTCCTCTCTGGGAGTGACGATTTTCAGTCACCCCCACCGAAGGTTCCACCATCTAGAACTCTCTGAACACCACAGTCCATAAATTTTTTCATTATCTTTTAATGTGTGTGTGTGGGGGGCTCACATGCCATGATGTGTACCTGGAAGTCAGAGAACAGTCCCAGAGCGCTTCTCTCTTCTCTCTTTGCACCTTAGTTCTGAGATAGGGTCTCTCTCTCTCTCTCTCTCTCTCTCTCTCTCTCTCTCTCTCTCTCTCTCTCTCTCTCTCTCTCTCTCTCTCTCTCTCTCTCTCTCTTATTGCCACACCACTGATGCTTGTGAGCTTCAGGATTCTCCTGGTTCCACCTTCCACTGCCATAGGTACATTGAGATTACAGACATGTGCCATGCTGAGGAGGATTGAACTCAGGTCAGCAGGCTTACAAGCAAGCACCTTGAACTGCTAAGCAATCTCCCCAGCCTCAAGTTCATAGGTTTTTAAAGAAGTTTTCTCACATAGGCATGAACAGTATTAAATCAATCTCCAACCCAACTTGCCTTTACAAAAGATGAAGGATGAAGTAGCAGTTCTAAATTTTTACTCATGCCTTGGTCTTCTGTTCACCCACCCCAACGAGGATCCCACCAAGACTCACCTCATTAAAACAAAAGTCCTGTGTCAGTAACTAGAGCCGAACACCAGATCTTACAACAAAAGCTGTACCTGACTGATATTCCTATGGCCTGGGAAATTATGAATGCTTTACAGACTCTGTGCCAGGAACTAGGGGCAGAAACCAAACCCATATTTCTTATTACATCACAATTTCACACAGTCCCGATCAAATGACGATCTGTACCCTTTGCTTTCATTAACACTAATTTTTGTTTTCTCTTTTTGGAGAATCTTCCAAAGCCTTGGGGCAATTCCATTCTCCAAAGACGTCTGCATTGGTTCCAGCCAAATGTCGCAGAGCACTCGCATTTGGAAACCTTTAAGTTAATTTCTCTACTTGAGTTATTTCTCAACCACACAGGTGGTGTAAACTCAAACCCACAGAATGACAAGCACAGGGCCATGAATTTTCCAGTAAATTGTTTTTTTTTTCATCACTTAAATCCCAAATCAACTCATGCATGTTTCTTTGTCGTCTTCCTTTGCCATTTTTTCCCCTTTAATCAACACTTCAACTTTAGAAGTTCTAAGTTTAGTCCCCAACTGCATATCCCTACCTGGCACAGACCCCGTTCTTTAGATAGTTATTAAGACTCAAGGGCACCAAAGTTCTGCAATGCCTTCAGGTCAGCCTGGCTGCAACACCTATTTGTATTCTGGGTTTTAGCTCTAAAAAAAAGATTTTGGTGCCTTGAGATTCCCTTGGCTTTCATGTTTGTATGTTCTTCCAACATTTCTTAGTATTTCGTAGCAGGAAGGCCTTTCAGAATATATAATAGGATTGCAGAAACAGAGCTTCACCAATACTTTTCTGAGTAAAATCTAGGAACAATTATCATGAGAAGAGGTTAAAAACAAAGAGCATGCCACCTGCAACAGATCAGTGGTCCTACTTGTCAAAGCTGAAATCAGGACATGGAACTCAAGTTTCTCATAATTGCAAGGGACGGAGCTTTGTAAATAAGAATTGGTCCTTTGGGCTGGAGAGATGGCTCAGCGGTTAAGGCACTTGCCTCCAGTGCCTAAGGCCCTGGGTTCAATTCCCCAAGACCCACATGGGCCAGACCCACAAGGTGGTGGCCCTGGTTCTCTCTCTCTCTCTGCTTGAAAATGAATAAATAAAATATTTTTAAAAATTAGTCCGAGTGGTCCTTGAACGTGGAGGAAATAGTATCACTGGCAGACTTTGGGGGCTCATTCTGACCACTAGCTTGGAAGACCGTGTCTCCAAGGAGCCAAGCAGGAGAGGGGAACTGCCACCTGCTTCCCAAGATGGCCTGCCTGAGGTGCTTCTCTTCATCTGGTCACCAGAGAGAGAGAGGGAAGGGAAGACTGACCTAGACAGGGTCTTTGTTCTCCCTTCCCCCCAAAGAAGGTCTCTTCCATGGCCTTGAGTTTTTCAAAGGACTGGATCTACGTGAACACATTATGGGTTGAAATACAAAAGTTTTCTGTCATGCATTCTTTTTTCCTTAAAATAGCTTAGGAGATGATTGAGATATGAGTTCTTGCCATAGAACACACAGTTGAGCAACTGAGTGAAACATCCAACTATTAGATCTTAATGCTCAATAAGTAGAACCTTTGCTTAACATAAACCATCTCATGAACACTAGTATATTCTTGTACGAAAGCACATCTCTGGGTGTGCCTTTGAGGGTTTTTTTTTTCAGAGAAGAATAGGTCATGAGGTCAAATACTGAATGTTATCTATTGATGTTTTTGAAACTGGAATAAACTCTTGGGAGCTAGTACAACCATATTATCAGAAAGGGCAGGGAACCTGGGGTGGGTCCTTGGGAGGGACATCTTGCCTGACTCCTTCTTGTAGCTGCTACACTCTGCTTCCTGTCTTCCTGGGTGCGAGCAGCTCTGTCACATCCACAGCCTCCCTCCATAATAGAGCGAAACATCTGAGACTGTGAACAAAAAAAACTCTTCTCCCTTCAGTCATTTCTGTCCCGTATGTGTTCACAGTGACTGTGAAGCTAATAAGGAGGTACATAATGTCCATAATGGAAGTGCGGGAGAACAGATGGTAAGGGGGAAAGCAACCCTTTTTAATTCTCGCTGTTCTTCAAACCACCACTGAATGGAGCTCATTTCCTGTTACCCTGCACTTAATCATACCTGAAGCTCATCATCTCTGTTTTTTTTTTTAATTTTCCCCATTGGATTTCCATTTTTGTTATTAAATCAGGATTTTATTTTCATGCTTATTGTGTAAGAAATATCTTATGTTTTTTTGTGAGTCCTTGAACTGAGGGTGAAAAACAAGAGAGCCTACCCCCAAGAGGTAAAAGGTGAGGGCAAACACCCAAAAATTGTCCTCTGTCTTTCTTTCACATGTGTGCCCACACTCATCGATGTCAACATGCACCACACACATACATAGACACATGCACACACACCAGAATGAACACTAACATAAGCATGGTAGAAGTCTGCTTTGGCTCCCTTCCCTAATTCAAAAGTTAACAACAGGGGGACTTCTGGGGAAGATGGCTGACTAGCAGACATGCCGTACACCTCGGGAAATAAAGGGCCAGGGTTTTCTGCAGGGATGCAGATCGTGGACACAAGCTGCGGCCACCTGCTGAATTCCAGGCACTACCGAGCACAGGATCCGCACGATTGGAAGCCGCCAGTGTGGACCAGCGCTCGCAGAAGGCAGTAAGTCTTTGGTTGTTAAACAACCTCAAAACCAATTCTTCAAATCAGGTCAGAGAACCTAAACCTAAAGAAAGTATGAAAGACACATTATCTATATCACAGTCACTGGGGCCATTGTGGTACTGGACACTCCTTATTCTTTTTAGAGAAAACCTTAATGTGGATGCCTGGAAATTTTGTCTTCCTGACACCTAAACTTCCTAGGGTATCTTAGAGGTGGGCCTTGCCTCTTATTTCAGAGCAGAAGGAGGTCAGAGGGATCCTCTCTCAGCAACCTGGTCACTGAGCTATGGAGTCTGTTGCAAATGCCCTAGACTCCAAGTAAATGGTGCAAGGGGAAGTGGAATGTCTGAAGATTAATTTCAACAGTGCCTGCAACACTAAAAGTTTGATCATGAGGATTCAGGGGGAGTATAATATTGTCCAGACTTTTCTGTGGCACAACCTTGGCTGTGCTCACAGCATGACTCCCTTACTACCTGCACGTTGTCCAAGGCTACTCCTTTTATCTTAAAAAAAAAGTATTTGTTTACTTATTTGAGAGAGAGAGTTTGTGTGGGCATACCAGGCCTTCTTGCCACTGGGGGGGGGGACCCTCAGACACACACGTTACTTCTTTGTGCATCTACTTTATGTGTGTACTGGGGAATCAAACCCAAGCCAGCAGGCTTTGCAGGCAAACACCTTTAACCCCTGAGCCATCTCCCCAGCATCTAAAGCTACTTCTTCATGTAGTATTCTTACACGTTGTACGTGTTACCGAATCTCCTTCTGGTGTAGTCTCTGTCTGCTGAAGTCAACTAGAAATAGCTTCTGTTGTCTGCAACCACAGGTCGTGACCAGTCCTGCCTCCTTACAGGTGTTCAACGGATGGAGGAAGACTTGAAGATTGTGCTATGCTAAGGGGCATCTTATTGAAAGGGAGTAAGAAGGGCTGGAGAGATGTCTCAGCGGTTAAAGTTGCTTGCTTGCAAAGTCTGATGGCCCTGGTTTGATTTCCGAGTACCCATGGAAAGCCATGGTGCATACATCTGGAGTTTGTTTACAGTGGCAGGAGGCCCTGGCACACCCATACTCTCTCAGTTAAATAAATAAGTAAATAAACAAATAAATAAATAAAAGGGAGTGAGAGTAGGGCAGCTTCATGATTGCAGCTGGAAGGACTTTGACTTCTCCAGCTGTTGGCAGCGGGGAACAGGAGAAGAGGTCATTCAAAGCCAGCAGGAGGCGGTGGTCTATGTTAAATCACCTTTGTGACTGCTACAAATCCCACCCACCCCCAGCTTAAAAGCAGGTACTGACAGGCATCCTATGGATTTATTTTTTCAGCTCTGCCCTCTCTTTCTTTCTAACTCGACTTTCCAGCCAAAAGTCAGGCCCCCACAGCTGGATGAAATAAAATGGTTATATTATAGGGAGGCCTTTAAATTAGCATGGTTCAATATGTCTTAAAGTTGGGACCATTCCCTGGGTAGAGAATGGAGGGTTTCTCACTTTCTCTGTAGCAGCTGTTGAGGAGAAAGTCAGGAGCTGCCTGCTGCAAGGGATCTCCACCCCCAGACCTGACTCTCCTCCCCAGCCCTTTGCAAATCCATTCACTATTACACTCCCCACGTACCACAGTGAAAGACAACCCTACTCCATCAATGGCACATTATCACATAGCTTTCCATTTTTCTTAATCACCTTATTCCTTTGCTCTTCCAAAGTTGAGGATAAATTATTTAACAGGTCTCCAGGGGTAGACTTTATGAGAACTTGAAGCCTATGCCCATCTGCTATAGGTTAGGGCGAGCCAAACACTGAAAGTTAATCCTTCTTGTTCCACTCTGGTAAACACCCAGCCCTTTGCTCTTGAGCACACACACACACACACACACACACACACACACACACACACACACACACACACGTGGGCAATCCCAAGCCCACACGCCCTTCAATAGCACCTCCCAAACACATGGCCTGAGTGTTAAAACACCAAGGCCCGAATCACTACTCTCAGGCCAATAAAACCTTCACTTTGTGGCCTCATATAGCTGAGCTTTTGCTTACAGTCGCCCCTTGGGCCTCCGTTTTGGCTATTGTGATTTACAGACAAGGGGATGAAATATCCAAGCTTCCATATCCACCTAGATTTTTCTGACACATACATCGAATGTGTAGAATATGGGAGATGGAAGGGAAGGTAGGGATTATCCATACCTGCATCATGTGTGTAATTTATAAAGTATTAATCCCACCATGTTTCATTTAAGGGGCAGAGAAAAACTAATGCAACTCTTTTCCGTCTTGTACAGTAGAAATGAACTTGAAATCTGGCTCTCCCTTTTTCCTACCAGACAATGTTTCTAAGCCGCAACTCAGTTCCTTCAGCAGTAAAATGGAGATGAAAATCTAATATACCGTGAGTGAGCAGGACAGCTAAATGAAATCTCCAATGAAATCTTAGCGCAGAGTCTTCTAGCTGATGAATGCTATTATTATCTTGGGGAACAGTTGATATTATTTATTATGATTCACAACAAAGAGATTTTATTTTATATAAAGGGGTTGTCAGCAAAACTGTATTTATGAATTAGCAAGGTGTTTACTCTCTTTACCTCTTAGAATTCAGAAACATTAATATCACCCCATCAGAACTTTTCTTCTGAGACATCAGTTATCTGTGTCCCCAGGAAAAGACAAAAAGCAGTCTTGTTAATGAGTTATAAACAATAAAATTGTTAAAAGATTTTTTGTTTTTATGAAGTAGGGTCTCACTCTAGCCCAGGCTGACCTGGAACTCACTCTGTAGCCCCAGGCTGGCCTCAAACTCATTGAGATCCTCTTACCTCCGTCCTCCAAATGCTGGGATTACAGGTGTGTGCCCCCATACATAGTTTGTAAAAGATTTTTTTTAAGAGAGAGAGAGAGAAGATGGACATGCCAGGGGTTTTTGTCACTGTAAACAAATGCCAGATACACTGTTTTGTGCATCTGTCTTTATATGGGTACTGAGGAATTGACAACTGACCCAGAAGTCTTTGCAAATCAGTATTTTTAAATGGTGAGCCATTTCCTAGTCCCAGTTAAAAGATTTTTAATGCAGAGTTGGTCTGATGCAGTTTTTCCATTTCACAGAAGTGGAAACAGAGGGGACTTTGCTCTAGGCTACCAGGAAAGAACCAGGTCCTCTGCCCGTGCGGCCTACTTCATTTAGTCTAGTTGTACCTGTCTCCAACTCTGACCTGCTGTCAGACTATTAGTCTGTATGATTTACAGGCCTTGTCCCAAGTTAGGGTAGAAACTAGCAATTCCCTCCCCTCCAGCCCTCAACCTGTTTTAGGAAGTGTTTTACTTTCCACTCAAACCACAGCTCCTGAAGGTCCCTGTGAATCACCCTCAGGCCTCAGGTGCAGGAGCTCACCATGTCCTCCTTGAGCCAGTGGAAGGCGTTCTTAGGAATATGGAGTGAAGGAGAAGAAGCTCACCTTCCCCAGCAGGTAGGCGCTTTTGGTGGTTATGTTTTCCATGGTCATATCTAGGGAAGAAGAGGAGCCACACCAAGGTTTAGTGAGAGCCCAGGGCAGAATCAGAGTCCCTGGGGCTTTCCCTTGTATAGCCCAAGTCTTTTGGAAGTCCACTACAGCTTTGCCCTTGGACTTTATCTCTATCTCTATCTCTATCTCTATCTCTATCTCTATCTCTATCTCTGCCTCTATCTCTGTCTCTGTCTCTGTCTCTGTCTCTATCTCTATCTCTGTCTCTGTCTCTGTCTCTATCTCTATCTCTGTCTCTATCTCTATCTCTATATCTATGGGTTGTTTAGTATAAATATGTAAATAGATGTCTATACATACGTGATGGTTAGGTTTTGTTGTCAATTTGACCTGTTTAGTAATCTTGGGTGGGTCTCTGATGTTGTTCACAGGAAGGCAGCCCTCTCAGTAGGGGGCAGGATATAAGGAAGCTCAGGGGAGCTAGAAACAAACATCCTTCCTGGGAGGGCAGTGCAGGAAGGAAATTCCAGAGATTCAGGGAGTCAACAAGTCTGGGAAAAGGTTGCAAGATCCTAAAGCTATATAAAGGCGGGGAAAATCTCTCCTCTCTGCCTGTTTTATTGGTGTGTATATGGTGCTGGTGATAGGTTTCTTTCTCTGCTTGGACCTGTGAAAGGGGCCATTCTCTTTCCCTATTATGGAACGTCCCCTGCATCTGTAGCTTCAATAAATCCTTTCCTTTCAATAACTGTGCCTGGTTTGGAGGTTCATCCCAGCGGCGTGTGGCTATGACAACATAGAAACATTTTGACAATTCAGAGGTGAATATCAAGACAGACAAATGTGGGAGGAATATGCTTTTTTTTTGAATATGCTTATTGATGCAGGAGTCAAGGAAGTTTACAAACCTATGAAGAATGTTGAACTTCCACTCAGCTAGCTATTTCGTAGTTATCTAGTGTGTGCTATTGAGCGAAGCATGAAGTTAATATAATTGCTTAACATTATGGAGATCTATGCATAATAAGTAAGAAAGTGCTAATGGAAAGAGTAGCCATAGGAAACAGTAAAATCATTTTCTACTTAGCCTTCTTTTTTGTGAAGTATTATATTAATGTGGTTTTGTTACACTATTTCAAATGTTCTACAAAGAAGCAAACCTCGATAACTGAAGGGACTGTGTTTCTTAGGTTTTGAAAACAGGGTCTCACCACGTAGCCCAAACTGGCCTAGAACACACTATGTATCTTAGGCTGCCCTCAAACTTGTGATCGTTTTCCCTCAGACCTCCAAGTGCTGAGATTATTGCTGTGTACCACCATGCTTCAACGAAGCCATGTCTTTGGGTTTGTTGTTCCAGCTCTAGTTTTGGCCCAATTTGTTCTCAGTAAATGTTTTCTGATTAAATAAGAAAATGAATGGTACTTCTATAATTCCTGTGAGTTCGAAGCTGTCACATTTATTTAATATATAGTAAAGAAATTAAGTAATTCTTCCCAAAATCACATAGCAAGAAGAGCCAAAATCCAAACCCAGATTGCTTTC
>PVHP010050708.1:0-11839 GCA_004024765.1 Zapus hudsonius
GTCTTCTCTGCCGCCGCCTCACCATGTTTTTCAAAAAATGTTTTTTTGCTATGGATCCATCAAAATCATTTTTTAAATTTTATATTTATTTGCATGTATGTGGGTATGAACACACCAGGGCATCTTGCCACTGCAAACAAACACCAGACACTCTACTTTTTGCATCTGGCTTGGGAATTGAATCCGGACTGGCAGGCTTTGCAAACAAACGCCTTAACCACTGGGCCATCTTCCCGGCCCCTCACAATTATTTTAAAGTGGTATCCACTTCATGAAGAAGGACTCAAACCTACATTTCCCCTCTTCCGGCCCACTTCTCATAGTGCCCAATGCTTCACTATAAAATCTTAAAAGTCCATAGGTAAAAGTGTCCAGAAAACAAAGTGTTTATACAGATATGACTTCATGGCTATTGAAAGATATAGAAACAACCTCTTTCCCCAGTTTCACGATTCTTGAGAGTTGAAACCACCAAATCCCCGTGCGGTTTATTAGTTAAAAGGGGCTAAATACCCTTGAAAAAAGATCACGCATTCATCATCGGGTTTGAGATGAGTAATTTTTGAATGAGTAATTTTTACTTGCTAATTCATGCTTTTCTCTCATTTTCCCACTTTTATTTCTCAGGACAAATGATGCCTTTTCCTTCACAGCCAGCCCTTCTCAACCTCAGGTAAGTTGGTTACCAAAAGCCCAGAGTCAGCATGTAGTGCTGCCCTTGATCTTGAACTGTTTGACAGACATTTGTATTCTGGATTGTGCTAGAACTTTAGACGCGCGTTTAATCTTACCACTTTCGTTGGGGTGAAATGACAGGCTCGATACTTTTTTTCTGTGGTCCCTGGTACACCCTTCATTGAGTAAAAACTTATGCACCCACTCTGTCCCAGGAGTGTTCAGTGGCACTCGTGCTGAGACAGAAGGGTGGGAAGGAGACACGAACTCTGTCCTTAAGGACCTTGTAGTTTTGATGGAATGAGGGGACAGGGAGTGGAAGTCTGGCAGTAAGCAGATACCCAATTATTGTTCTGAAAATATAAACATAAGACAGATTTGAATTTCTACCATATAATTGACAGATTGAATCAGTTTTTGCTGTCATTAAAAAGAACAGGAATGCAGACAAAAAAGTATTAGAATAATTAGCTTTGTTTGTTTGTTTTTTGAGGTAGGGGCTCATTCTAACCCAGGCTGACCTGGAATGGTCTCAGGCTGATCTCAAACTCACAACAATCCTCCTACCTCTGCCTCCTGAGTACTGGGATTAAAGGCGTGTGCCACCACACCTGGCTTTAATTAGCTTTTTTGTGTGCTCTTCAATTTAAAAAACTAACAAAGGGCCGGAGAGATGGCTAAGTGGTTAAGGCACTTGCCTGTAAAACCTAACGACTGGAGTTCAATTCCCCAGTCCCTACATAAAGCCAGAGGCACAAAGTGGTGCATGCGTCTGCAGTTTGTTTACAGTGGCTGGAGGCCCTGGCTCACCCATTCTCTCTATCTGTCTCTCTTCTTTCTGCTTGCAAATAAATAAATTTAAATATTTTTAAATAATAATAAAGAAAAAATATGAAAATGTTGGTTATTTTAGCCTGTTTTCTGATGATGTTTCTAGCTAGCTTTCTTTTTCCCCATAGTATCCTTTATAAATAACATTTATTTATTTATAAGCAGAGAGAAAGAGTGCGTG
Organism: Zapus hudsonius; assembly: GCA_004024765.1. NCBI lineage: Eukaryota > Metazoa > Chordata > Mammalia > Rodentia > Dipodidae > Zapus > Zapus hudsonius. Next base: position 1,688 of record PVHP010050708.1, read on the forward strand.
AGGGCACACCAAGGCCTCCAGCCACTACAAATGAACCCCAGATGCACATGCCATTCTGTGCTCCTAACATTGCACAGTCACTGAGAAATTGAACCTGGGCTGTCAGGCATTGCAAACAAGCACCTCTAACCATTGAGTCATCTCTCCAGCCCTTCCATGGTTTCTGAAAGAGAAGGCTCTTAGCATAGCAAATTTCAAACGGTTTTTTTGCACTGGCTTTAGTGGTACATGCCTCTAATCCCAGTACTCCAGAGCTAAGGCAGGAGAATTGGGAATGTGAGGCCAGCCTGAGCTACCTAGCTACTTCCAGGCTAGCCTGAGCTATATAGCAAAACTTTGTCTCAACAAGTAAACCAACAAACAAAACCAGGGTTACATGTTGTCCTGACACTAATTTTAAATTTTTTTACTAATTTTAATTTTTTTAAACTTTAGTACAATTTTGGTTATAAATGGTTAGAGGGTTTTTTGTTTTGAATTTAGTAAAAGTGCTGTGAAAATATTATGGATCTACTATAAATCTATTACAGTCAGTGGTGTGCTGATAAATACTTAACAACTAACTCTCAGAGAGAAAACCCTGATTTGTAGCTTCTGCCCTGTCCTGGGGTGTAAATATCTCCCCTGCCTGATTTCAAGATGCCATTGTGATGTCATTGATCACAGAGTTGGGAACAGATATGCAAAACCCAAGGCTTTATGCGTGTTAGGCAAGCACTCTACCAACCAACTCCATCTCTTGCCCTCAATCTTGCCTTTAATCTAAGTTAAAATCCCCTCCTATAAAAGTCTCAATACACTGCCATCCAGTGGCAGAAAAGGGCCACATTGTTCCCTTGATATTTACTAAGTAGAAGTAATATAATATTTAAGAGGGTTGGCTCTTTGGTGTCATGGTAGATACCTAGAAAACTTGCTCTATGACGTATTAAGAATATAGCCTAAGCTGTCTATGCAGCCCTATAAATAAATGTTCTATGTATTTTATAATATACTAGAAGGACTTATAGAGAAGAAAATCAGTGACATGTATTAGTATCTTTTATAGGAGAGATGACTCAGTGGTTAAGGTGCTTGCCTGCAAAGCCTAATGACCTGGGCTGGCTTCCCCAGTGCCTACATAAGCTAGATGCACAAAGTGACACATGCATCTGGAGTTTGTTTGCAGTGACTAGAGGCCCCGCCATGCCCATTCTCTCTCTCTATTTCTCTTCTATCTCTTTCTGCTTGCAAATAAATGAATAAAATATTTTTAAAGTATGTCAATATCAAAGCCAGAATTATTTGCATGTAAACCTTCAACTAGAATGTAATGCAGGTAGAGCAAACTAAATAAAACCAAACATAAAAGTTGGTCTAGGAAGATGAAGATGACTCAGCATTTAAAGGCATTTGTTTGCAAAGCCCGCCGGACCACATTCAGTTCACAAGTAACCCATGTAAACTGGGTACAAAAAAAATGTCCCAAGCATCTCATATTTATTGGCAGAAGTAAGACACCCTGGTATGTGTGTGCACATGTGCAAATCAATAAATAATATTTATATTCTCTGATCACAAGACAGATTTTCGATAAACTTAGCCAAGTGCGTGCACAAGCCTCGGGTGATCTGCAACATCTCTCTGCCCCTCCTGAGGCTCGGAGCAGATTGCATAACTGTGTGATTGCAGAAACTGGGCAGATAGTAGGGACAAGCGTGGTGATTGTTAGCCTAAATCCCAGCCATTGTGGGTGCTTGTCATTTGCTTCTTTCTGATAAAAGTAAATTTCCTGGGCTGGAGAGATGGCTCAGCGGTTAAGGCACTTGCCTCCAGTGCCTAAGGTCCTGGGTTCAATTCCCCAGGACCCACATAAGCCAGACCCACAAGGTGGTGGCCCTGGTGCGCTCTCCGCGCTCTCTCTCTCTCTCTCTCTCTCTCTCTCTCTCTCTCTCTCTCTCTCTCTCTGCTTGAAAATGAATAAATAAAATATTTAAAAAAAAAAAAAGTAAATTTCCTGAGCTGGGTGTGGTGATGCATGCCTTTAATCCCAGCACTTGGGAGGCTGAGATAGAAAGATCACCATGAGTTCATGGCCATCCTGGAGCTACAGAGTGAGATCCGCCTCAGCTTGGGTTGAAGTGAGACCTTACCTGGGGGAAAAAAATAAAGTAGATTACCAGGACAGGGGTCAGAGCATTGCTGTGAAATTTATACCAGCAATAGGTAAATGAGGTTGACAATACAGTAGTTCGCATACTGACATCTTCAGAAAGTTTCACTGCTTGAACAAAACCAATGACTGCCATGTGTTGGAGTGTCTGCGATAAGTGTTGTTCTAACAGTAATCGTAGTAACACTCTTAAATGACAAACGATGGTTCTGCAAACCAAGAACACTTTGAGATCTTTTTGATGCCTTACCTTTTAAAACCTGTGTTTGAATCAAGTTCTAAAATGCAGTGGTTTCTTGGAATATTGCCAACTGTTTCAAGGCACGAAGAGATTTCCAAGCAGGGGTGCTGTGATCTTGACATTCTCTTTGTATTGAACTGGTTCTCAAAACGGGATTAGGAACGGGGCTATTAGAACACAGAATTAAATTTAACATGCTTTTTGTCTCTTTTAAAGTAATAGCTTTCCTAGATGTCTAGGATATCAGGCTCCTTTGGCTTGGTTTCCTCAAAATCTTAATCATAAACTTGACATGGTTCCTTCTTAGCAGCATGAGGTAGGTAGGTAGGTGTCACTCTATCAGAATTTTTTCCTGATTCTGCCGATATTTGAGAAATACTTTTGAAGATGCCTCAGCTTACCCAAAATCATGGATATCAGGGACCAGATATAGAGCTTAATTTTTAAAATTAATAAGTAGAAGTTCTATATGTATGAGTCATGTGTTGCCACCCCCACTTCCCTCCTCTCAGTCCCCTGAGGAACCCTCCTCAGTGGGATTCCCAGAATAGAGCTTAATGCTTGTATCTAGATCTCTTCTCGGGATATTGCAACCAGGAAATGGATTCATTACCAAGTGAATGGTCTCAGAGAAGATTGGTCCATAGCTAATTCTTCCCTATGGGAAGGTGGTTAAAATTCTTGAAGAACAGGCTTATCTGCTGTTTAAGGGAGCATCATATTTCGGAGGAACCACACAGAAACAAATCTTGTCTGACATTACAAATTTCAAAGGTGGGGATGTCAGCAGCAGAGTACTTCTTGAGCGAGAAATGGAAGGAAATGTAGCAAAGTTTAGGTGATAAGGAAACCTTCATACTTTCATAAAATGAAAGGCAACATGGTGTGAACTTTGCCTTATTCGATGCTCTCTTCCCAAACCCTGGCACAAAGTTCTACGCAGAGCAGTTAACATGCTCAGTGTGGATGAGACGAACAGCGGGCTGAGCACATTCACTGAGCTTTGAGTGTGAATTTCACACTAGAGAACGCAATCCCATGCATCTGAAAACAGTTTGAGGTCATAACTATAAACCTGTCTTAATATTAATTGATCACATCTCTTTTTTTCTTATTCTTAGTATTTTCTATACAAATTTCCCAAAGAGGTGGACTCAGTTATCATTAAGGTGGTGTCTGACAAGGCTTATCCATGTTCCGTGGTCTCAGTCCAGAACATCATGGTGAGTCCTGACACTTGCCTTCTAATGGGCAAGATTATTACATCATCCCAAAGTCGATGAGAGGCTGGGGTCTGTGCCATTCCTTACCAGGTATTCTCACCCCCAAACTGATAAAAACAAAATAACAGCATCTATGCACATGAGTACACATGTTGGCAGACACCGACTTAGATGAAATGTACTTGATTCTTCACCATAAAGGAAAAAAGGAAGAAAGAGAAGGAAAATAGATCATGAAAAAAAGGACAAAGAAAATCCACTTGTGGGTTCCCTGAGAAAAATTGAGTGGAAACCTATTCTTCATTCTGATCTTGAATTTTTTCATTTATTTATTTATTTGCAAGCAAAAAGAGATAGAAGAGACAGAGAGAATGGGCACGTCAGTTATGCATCTGGCTTTATGTAGGTGCTGGGAAATCGAACCCAGGTCGTTAGTCTCTGCAGGCAAGCGCCTTAATCGCTAAGACCATCTCTCCAACCCTGATCTTGAATTTTTATTGCAACATTAGGGCCTTTCTTTCTCACAAAGTGTTAGCAAAACCTGGAATACCGCTTACATACTTGAAGGCAATCTTTCCTCCGTCCTCTTCAATACAAAGTGACTCCACCAAATTTTTTTTTGCTCTTTGCAGTCATGTATTTTTCATATTTAATCCATACTTTGCTAGAAATCTACAGTTAAATACTATGTTCTAAAGTCATTTGAATAATTTTTAGCAATCAAGAATTATTTTCAATTAAAATGAGAATCAAGCTGCTTTAAAATTAAAAATATATATTATTATTAATAGAATATGATATGTGAAGTTTACTTTGAACAACGTATTCAGTGAAATTTCTTTATTTATTTTAGGGTTTTTTCTTTATTATCCATAATTAGATACACCAAATGAGCAAATAATGTGTTCATGTCCCCAATTCCCCAATTTCCCTCTTCCCTGTATCCAATCAGCTGGGTATCCTCCTCCCTGGGCAGACTGGATCAGTCCATGGGGTAGGAGGTTATGGATAGCCTAAACTCCACCAAATTTTTAAGAGGTCTATTTTATGACTGCTCTATAGAAAACATCTCATGGTTTCTGGCTTATAGAGACTTATTGTTGTGTGATCAGGTGGGAAAGCCCGGACAGAACCATCATGGGGCATGGCACTCTGACATTACTGATGCTCTTTTTTTATCCCTAATATATGTGTCAGTGCCCTGTGTATGACCTGGACCACAATGTGGAATTCAGTAGTGTCTATCAGTCCATGACGAAGAAAGCTGCCATTACATTACAGGTAAGACATCACTTCTGCAGTGACAGGACTCAGCTCATAGGCAGCTTGCCTGCTGAACCAGTATCCAAAAGAGATGGCCGTCTTCTGGGTAGCTTAGCTCTCTCTAACTTCTTGTTGGTTTCAAACCCAAGATTGAGGCTGGAGAGATGGCTAGGCGGTTAAGGTGCTTCCCTCCAGAGCCTAAGAACCTGGGTTTGATTCTCCAGTACCCACATAAACCAGGACCTGGGTTCAATTCCCCAGTACCCACTTAAGCCAGGTGCACAAAGTGGTGCATGCATCTGGAGTTTATTTGCAGTGGCAGGAGGCTCTGGTGCGCCCATACTCTCTCTCTGTCTCTCTCCCTGTATCTGCGTCTCTCTGCTTACAAATAAATAAACTGAGATTGTTATGCCTGGAATCAATGTTTGGGTGAGAGCCGAGAGTGCTATCCTGCCAGGTACTCTTTTTATCCCCTTGGGGATTCTTGAGAACCCACAATGCAATGGGACATATGTCTGACCAATTGAGATAAGGTCAATGATTCCACTTTACTCACTGAAGGGTGGCAAAGGGGAGTGAAGTCTCTCAGAGCAATTGAAAGCAAATAAGCAATTGTCAGTTTCTACCAGTAATAGTAACCAAAAGTTGAATTCAATTCTGGGCAGAATGGCAGATTCAAAGGTGTGTGGGCTGTACATGTGCAGCACTGTACCCTTTGATATTTGTGATTAACTGTTATTTCAGTGGTAATTTTAGAGCAAATATGACATGCATTACATCCCCATATTCTCAGAGAGATCCTAACCCTGCCTTTGGCTGTAATTACTCTGTGACTGGATCTCTGTGTAGGGTTAAGGTAATATTGCTCCTTGAATGATAAACAAGGAGTGAAGAGTTTAATTAAAAGCTAGATATCAGACCTAAAGTCTTCTGAGTAAACTTTAATTTTTCAGGGTCTTGCCTGTAAATTCTCAAGTATCTGCTCTTGTTGTTTGGATTTACTACTTCCTTAGCACCCTTAATGATACAGTCCCAAATATCAAAGAACAGCAGAATAGCCATAATAGAAAAATTCTTTTGGGCGTGGTGGCTCACGCCTTTAATCCCAGCACTCTGGAGGCAGAGGCAGGAGGACTGTTGTGAGTTCAAGGCCAGCCTGAGATTAAATAGTGAATCCAGGTCAGCCTCGGCTAGAGCAAGACCCTACCTCAAAAAAAAAAAAAAAAATTTTTTTTTTTTTTTTTTTTGGTTTTTCGAGGTAGGGTCTCACTCTAGCCCAGGCTGACCTGGAATTCACTATGTGTCTCAGGGTGGCCTTGAACTCATGGTGATCCTCCTACCTCTGCCTCCCGAGTGCTGGGATTAAAGGCGTGCGCCACCACGCCCGGCTAAAAAAATTTTTTAAAGTTCAGATTTTACATGATTTGATACACATTAATGAAGGGTATGGCATTCCAGTGCATGTCTACGTTGGATATATTTGACATCAAAGTATAATAACAAAATTTGATACCATTTTCTCAGTGAGATTTAGGTGTCATAAATATAATATATACATATATAACTATATATGAAATATACATTTATATATCAGAAATTTGGGTATGACAAAGTGCCAAGATTATAGAACTTGTATGTACCCTAAAGATTATCTGGTTGACCCCTCTTCATTCATAGACAAGGAAACTGAGGCTAGAAAAAGCACCTAGAGAAAGTCAACGCCAGAACCAGCTCAAGTCTCCTTACCTGAGTCCTTTGCCTCACTAACTTGCATTGATGATCTGAGTGCTGAATACATGACTTTTAGGAAAGTGACTTATCATTAGATTTTAAAATAAAAGCAATAAACTTTTGGGCAAGTGTGCATTCCTACAATCCCAGCACTCTGAAGACTGAGACAAGAGCAGAAAAAGCTCAGGGTCAGAGTTGGAGAGATGGCTCAGTGGTTTAAACGTTTGCCTTCAAAGCCTAATGACCTAGGTTCAGTTCCCCAGTTCCCATGTAGAGCCAGATGCCAAAGTGACGCAAGTATCTGGAATTTGTTTGCAGTGGCTAGAGGCCCTGGCATGCCCATTCTCTCTGTGTGTCTCTCTTCTCTCTGTCTCTCTCCTCTCTCTCTGCTTGCAGATAAAAAAATAAAATATTTTTAAGAAGAGTTCAAAGTCATCCCTACACTACATAACTTTCTATCTTAAGGGAACAAAAGGTAATATATACATACGTGAAATTGGCTTTACATGGGCACTGGAGAATTGAACCTGGGCTAATAGGCTTTGCAAGCAAGGACCTTTAACAGATGAGCTATCCTTTCAGTCTGGCTAATATGTACATATGTATACAAGTTTTATTTATTAAGCATAGGCCTTTGACATTATTATTTATATGGTGTTTATTATATTTGAAGTCCTCAAATGAGCATAAAATAGATTTAAATCTTAACACTCTACCTATATACATTAATTTCTTGGATGCCACAATTATCACTATAATCTGGAGTGAATCATGGGTGTGTATCCATCCTTGGGTGGGGTTGCAGGCAGGGGTGAGCTTCACTTTTGTTCTCTACCCTCTTTCCTTCTGTCCCTCCCCCCATGGACTAGCTCCTGCCTCTGGCTGTGTCTCTTACTGCCTATCATAAGGTTATTGTGTCTTACACAGAAGAAGGATTTCCCAGAAGAGCAGTTCTTCGTGGTGTTTGTGATAAAACCTGAGGATTATGCCTGTGGAGGATCATCTGTCGTCCAGGGTAAGGCATAGGAATAATATTTACGGAGGAGGAAAGAAAGCTAACAGCCTACCCTAGCTCTCACTAATGACCAATGGCAAGACTATCTGAGAGACACTTGAATGAAAAAATAAGACGAATGGACTGGAGAGATGGCTCAGCGGTTAAAGATGCCTGCTTGCAAAGCCTGCCGGCCCAGTGTCCAATTCCCCAGACCCATGTAAAGTGGCACAAGTGTCTGGAGTTTGTGTGCAGCATCAAGAAGTCCTGGTGTGCCCTTACTCACTCACTCTCTCTCGTATCCAAATAAATACCAAATATTTTAAGGGGCTGGAGAAATGGCTCAGTGATTAAAGGCACTTGATTTCAAAGCCTGATGGCTTGGGTTCAATTCCCCAGTACCTACGTAAGCCAGATGCACAAAGTGGTACATGCATCTGGATTTCATTTGCAGTAGCTAGGGGCCCTGGTGTGACTAGTTCTCTCTCTTCTTCTCTTCTCTTCTCTTCTCTTCTCTTCTCTTCTCTTCTCTTCTCTTCTCTTCTCTTCTCTTCTCTTCTCTTCTCTTCTCTTCTCTTCTCTTCTCTCTCTTCTCTTCTCTCTCTTCTCTTCTCTTTCTCTCTCTCCCCTTTTCTATTTCTCTCCTTACAAATAAATAAAATAAATTTTTAAAAATTTTAAAAAGAAAAATAAACTGGGCATAGTGTTTCATGCCTTTAGTCCCAGCACTTGGGAAGTAGAGATAGGAGGATCGCTGTGAGTTTGAGGCCAGCCTGAGACTACAGAGTGAATTCCAAGTTAACTAGTCAGGGCTAGATGGAGACCCTGCCTCAAAAAAACAAAACAAAATAATAAAATGAAGGTAATTATAGAGCAAAAGGTGTTACTGATATGACAAAATCTCATTTAGTATATTTCAACTTGGTTGAAGTCTTACCTTCCTCTGACCATATAAGGTAAGTTCACTTAAGTGGCCCTTTACTCAAAATATATTTGCTTCTGTGAAGTAAGTGCAAAAAAGTCCATTTTCTAAGATCATCTTCCTACATTATATTTATCTGTAGTCATCACTTCCATAAAGTTGTTCAAGGAAAATTCAAGGTTTGCCATGTCAGGTGCCCAAGAAAGCCAAGCGTGGTGACTTATCTCAGTGCTGAGGGGTTATGCAAGCTCTGAAGCATATGCAGATAGTTGTTCTGCCCAGGGAATTGTAGCGGAGTGAGCTGAGGATTAGAATTTAGATCATGAAAATTAGAATTGGAATTAGAAAATTCCAATGCACCCCAAAATTTAAAGAGTACCCAAATTCTTGTCTCCAAAGTTAAAGAATTAAAATCATAGACAACCAGATATTAAGGTATAGTGGGAGACTTTATTTAAGGGCATGTGGGGAGTTACAGAGTTCTCCAGCCACCAGTGTGGGGAGAAAACGTGGAAAGTTTTAACAGAATTTATGTTGTTCAGCTGAACAAGCCGAAAGGGAAAGATCATGAGAAGGAAAGATTCAGGTGGAAGAGAAATCCTGTCATGGCAGCCATTAGGCTGTAGTGTGGGGCTGGGGAGACCTTACCGGTCCCTAGAGAGCCAGAGGTCCTTCTTCTAGGCCATGTGTGTGAGGAAGAGACAGGATTCTGTTCAGTGAGTATTTCCTGCCCCAGGTGAGCAGGGAGACAGGTGGTTGGTTCATACCTGACCAATCAGTTTTAGCGCCTAGGTTTGAGCTCTAGCTAGACACCCCCCACTCAAGGGGAGGGGGTCTACGAGCATGCCTGAAACTGTCACAGAATGAAATAGGTGTTGACAACGCAGACCTCCTGCCTATGGGCCACATGTCACCCACACAGAGTGTTTGCTGCTGAGTGTAATATGTCTCCCTTGGGATTAAATGGCATTTCGGCTGTGTGCTCTACAATCTCTTAATTATAGAGCCCTAGAGGCTCACCAGTGTCTAATGTTTCCTGATAAACTTATGCCCTTTGATGACCAGGTAAGGAAAAAACAAGTTTGCACTGTCTGGGAACAATGTAAGATAAAAGAAAGGGCATCTCTCTGTTTGGGGCAGTGTTTTCTTCAGCTGTCTGTGGATATCAGGGGAAGAAGGGTCAAACCTTTTACCTGGAAGGCTGCTGTCTCATTTCATTAATATCATGATTAAAATGCACTCAAGTGAAGACCACACTGAAAGTCTTAACCAAAGAGCCATAAAACTTGTTTGAGGGTTTCTTTCTTTTTTTTGGTTTTTGAGGTAGGGTCTCACTCTAACTCAGGCTGACCTGGAAATCACTGGAGTCTCAGGCTGGCCTCTGCCTCCCAAGTGCTGGGATTAAAGGTGTGCGCCACCACGCCCGGCTTGTTCGAGGGTTTGGAAGTAAAGTTTTCCTTCAATCTTGTTCAGTATCCAGAGGTGATTCTGAGCATCCCCCCCCCATTGTTTATTTTGTTTTTAACCAGAAAATGAGAACCAGGCCTGGAATCTACAGCGAACGAAGAACCTTAAAGTGACCATCGCCCCTTCCATTAAAGGTTAGTGATGGCAAAAAAAAAAAAA
>PVHP010050709.1:0-11716 GCA_004024765.1 Zapus hudsonius
ACCGCGACTCAGGGAACTGAGCGGAAGAGGGGGCGGAAAGATTGTGAGAGCCGTGGTGGGGGAGAATAGCAGAGACCTGGCAACCCTCAGTAACTACACACTTGAGACAGGAGAGCTCAGCCGAAGAATGAGCTATGCATGGTCCCCTACTACAAAGACTGATACAGACGGCCCACAGAGGAGGATATCCAGCTGACTGGGGATGGGGAAGGGGGGCAACGGGGTATTGGGGATAACAACTCATGGTTCGCCCACTAAACAATGTAACTCATTATGAACAATAAAAAAAAGACACACACACAAATAAAAGAAGAGCACCTATACCCACCCAAAAGTCTCTTAATTAACTAGGTTCATTCCCTTTATTTTGTGAAATTCTCGCTCTTGCATGGAGAATCTGCTTTGTTTTATAAAAATAATGAAAATTGGGGATAACCAAGACCCATTGATATGACAAGAAAAGAGAGCCAACTGCCTAGAATAAGGAAAGTCATCTCTATCACATCTGCTGGTGCCCAGGAGACATTACAGAGGAAGTGATGATCTAGCAAAGACTGCTGCTCTCACTGCTATCCTGACAGCCAGCTTCAGGGAGATGGCAACAGATACTGAGGACACTTAAAATGTCTCAAAACATAAATTCATAGATATCAGAGAAATTACCACTAAAATAGTCCTATAACACATGCCAAGGCTAAGGGAACATTAAAGAAGAAGGCACAGAAAGATCATAAGTCTCTCCCCTCCTTACAGACTGACCAAAGTACTTATGACCCCATAGGAACATGAGTAACTCCACTAAGGAGGGCCCTCAGTGGAATGAGGGTGGGGAGAGGAGATATTAAATTTTAACCTCATAGAAATGTGACCAGTACCTTATACGGTTATACAATTAATTTCATAATTCATGGTAAATTGAAAACTAGTAGAGTTTCTTATAGTTAGGAGAAAGGGAGCAGAGAAATGAGTAGGGGAGATAGGGAGAAGACAGAGGCAGGTAAGGTGACTATGATCATAATACAGTTTGTACATATATAAAATTTTTCATTAAAAATAGAAGCGGGACTAGTTGGAAAGAAGGGACTTAGTGGCGGAGCATATAACAGGGGGAAAAGGTAAGGAGGTGGGATATATATGTATGATAATATACTATGATCATGGACTATTGCTTATATGTATGGATATTGTCAATATTTTTTCTGAAAAACAACAAACTAGAATACAAAAATTACAAATATTTACATGATAATCTGAGTTCAATATTTGAAAGATAATGTCTCTTAGAAAGAAATAAGGAAGGCATTCTGGGAGCATTGGAATCAACACAACAGGAAAATACTAAGGAAAAGTTGGAGATTAGGTTGCCACATAATTTGAAATTCAGTTCTAAATTTTAGAGTTAACCTGACAGTGACTGGTAAGATAGCCAAAAGGGCTTTATTTATATCAACAGTAAAAAGATAAAACTGACATTTTAGAGAGAATGAAGCTTATTTATATAAATATAGTAGATGAGACTTGAAAATGAAAAAGCAGACAAGTAGTGATCTAAAATGCAAACACTTCCAATGCTAACTGAAAAACAAATGATGAATTTAAACCAAGCTTGTTCCCTGTTATGACTAATGCCCTAAAATAATTCCTAATTTATTACTAAAAGAAAGAGGAAGTCTATCAGTGGAGTGAGTGGGTGACATGGAAGATAATGACATGAAATGACTATGAACAAATTAGATTTTCTCTCTCTCTCTCTCTCTCTCTCTCTGTGTATGTGTGTGATGGTTAAATTTTGTTGTCAACTTGACCTTTTATGTAATCTTGGATGGGTCTGTGAGTTTGTTTACAGGAAGGCAGCCCTCTTGGTATAGGGCAGGATATAAGGAGGCTCAGGAAAACTAGAAACAAACTTTCCTTGCTGGGAGGGCAATGTAGGAGGAAAATTGCAGAGACTCAGAGAATAAACAAATCTGAGAAAGGGTGGCAAGACACAACCCTAAGGCTATATAAAGGGGAAGTAATTCCCTCCCCTCCCCTGCATTGCTGCTCCGTGTGTGTGTGATGTTGATGATGGCTTCTCTCTCTCTCTCTCTCTCTCTCTCTCTCTCTCTACTTAGAAGGGTGAAAGAGGGGCAGCCCCTTCACTATTATGGAACTTTCTGTGGATCTCCAGCTTCAATAAATCTTTTCCTCCCATAAGTGTACCTGGTTTGGAGATTCATCACAGAAGAGTTTGGCTGACTAAGTCAATATATGGTGTGTATATATATATATATATATATATATATATATATATATATATATATATATAATGTGTGTGATAATGAGATCATTTTTACAATGACTAAATGCTAATAAATTTTTTTTAGAAAATGACTTGCTCTACTCAAAGCTGCTATTTATCACCTGCCTCTTCTAGGTACATGGCATGCCTACACATTGCCCAATTACTATATCCTAAGCAGAAATATCAATCAGAGTTGTACCATTATTTATCAGATATGAAATTTTTATTTAAGCACTCATTATTACTTATTTTGTAAAAGATATAGTGAATATTCATCATTAGAATTCCTGTTTAAAATTTCCTTGTGATAGATCAGTGGTTAAAGGTGTTTGCTTATAAAGCTTATAGGCCTGGAGCTCAGTTCACTAGCACCTACATAAAGCCAGATGCATAGTGGCACATGCATCTGTGATTCCAAGTTCACAAGCCAGCTAATCTAATGTTCATTTGTAGTCTTGCAGTTCATTAATAGAGGTAAGATATCCTATCTCAAAGAAGGTGGGACTCAGGCGCCTCAATGTTGTTCTCTAACCTCCACATGTGTGCCCATAAACACACACACACACACACACACACACACACACATACACACACACACACAAAAGTAAGTAAATAAAAATTTTAAAATTATCTTTCTTTTAACTTTAGAATGATAAGTTCTTTGTTGCATTTGAAATATTACATTTACATCTTTTTGAATTATATTTAAAAATGAAGGGGAAATTATACCCAAAGAAATACATAAGCCTATAATATTTAAAATACCTTATTTAAAAATATCAATCTTAGATGATATAACTTTCAAATAGATTAGAGAGAATTCAAAGGAAAAGAAACATTTACCTTCTCTCAGAGAAACTAGGGAGCAAAACGTAAAAAAGGCTCAAAAGATGCACACAATTCTAAAGACACCTTATCGTTATAATGATATGAAAGACTCTATGAGAGGAAAATCATAAGAAGAAATTATTCCAATTATAACTCTAGTTTAGCATCTAAAGATATATCTCAAGTTGTAATTTGGGGAGACATTGCTTGAGGTTATGTTACATGGAAAACCACAAAATAATTCAGCTTGGCTAGGTTATGACATTAAATGTCAGTGGAAGAAAAGGAAGATTCAGTGCTCCAGGTGGAATTTGTAATCCTACAGGAAAGGTCTTACATTTTAGCCTGAAGTAATGTCCTACAATGTATTTTATTATTCCACCGTGCTTCCCTTCTTGTCATATATTTTGCTGAAAGGTAAAACATCCCAAAGATTGCAATTATTCTGTGGAGCTTTCTTGAAAAGCTCTTTGGAAGGAAAAAATACATACAATCACTAATATGAAGGGTTACCATATTAAAATCATTGGTGTTTTCCTAACTGTAATTATAGCTGATCATAATTATTTTCAATATTTATTAAAATTATAATGAAATACTTTCATTATTTAAAATTTCCTTATGTGTTGTTTTGTATTATTATCCTCATTGTTATTTTATTTGCTATTTAATGATTTAGGAGAAAGAGCTCTTGCTCTATGAATTTATACAAATTAAAAGAACAAAAGTCTCAAAGTTCATAAACAACAAAATCATTTTGGGAAATGGGAAAATTTCAGAAGAAATGTAATGATTTTCTAGTTTCTACTTCCCACTTCTGATTCTATCTCACCCTATTTGGTAATAGAAAATAAGCTTTTTACTGCTCTTAACATTATTTAAATTTAATTAAGTGACTTAGTTTAAAAGAAACTTATATATCATCTTAATTCTGTGGCAAAAAATGAATAAAGAGCAGTAACAAAATCAATTTTTCTTGGTGACTACTTAGTCTTGTTTTGAAGATTGTGTTTTTAATGCTGTGAAACACAAACCTTCACATTTGTCACAAGGAATACACATTTTTTTAGCTCTTTGAATCCTCTGGGCCTGCTTACTTCAATAATATTTTTCAAATGTTAAATTATTTGTTCTATCTCTGTGTGTAGGTGATTCTACAGAGTAAAAGGCAATTTTGATTACTAAACACATAACTTTTCTTATTAGGTTTCAAGTGGTAAAGGAGATTTCATGAACGTATAACACAGTATGTAATATCAGAGGAAAGTGCAGGACACCTCATACAGCTGTTCATGAGCCCCATGACTCAAAGTATAGTTTACAGGAAGAAGAAAGAATTTTTTTCTTGGAATGTTCAGTACAATCTACACCAGATGGATGAATCATTTCCTGTTTGCACCCAGGAAGACTGTGACTCTTAATATCTTGCAACATAAATAAGACATGATATGCTTATGAAAGGGACAAGAAATAATGTAAAGGGCTGGAGAGATGGCTCAGCGGTTAAGGCACTTGCCTCTAGTGCCTAAGGCCCTGGGTTCAATTCCCCAGTACCCACATATGCCAGACCCACAAGGTGGTGGCCCTGGTGCTCTCTCCCCACTCTCTCTCTTGCTCTCTCTCTCTCTCTCTGTATCTCTCTGCTTGAAAATGAATGAAGGAAGATTTTTTTAAAAAAGAAAGAATGTTAAGCAAGTTTGGGTAATTGACTTTATATATTATTTGTATAATTCATAATATACTTGACACCTTCCTCATTCTTCTCTTTCCCTCAGAGTATAGAACCACAGGCAGATATGTGTAATTGTTTATAGACTCATAATTTGAACAAATATGATGCATTTAATTTTTATGTAATACTCAGTTTAGTTTTTTGTACCATGACATATGAAATTAAATTGATGTTCCTTATTGTTTATTGAATTCCAGGAGACTTGAAGGTAAATTTCTGATTCATTTTTATGAATATGCGGATGTCACAAAATGGTTTTAAATTACTTTTTACATATCATATACATATATTGAATAAAGTACACAAACCTTAAATGTATGAGTGGATAATTTTTTGTTATATGAGTGGAATAAACTTATAAGTACAAATGCTACTATACACATCTATGTAATAATATATGTGAGTTAATATAATTAAAGAAGTAAATCAAAATGGACTAATTGATTTTTATATATTTATTATGAATAAGTATATACATTGTATGAGCAAATCTTGTGAATGTCTACCCATTTCCCTCCTCTCTATCCCCTACCCACTGAGATACTTCCTCAGTGCACATACTAGATCTGTCCATAGTTTAGTTAGTTATGAACGGCACCCTAGGTAGCCAGTTTTTCTTTCTTTTTTTCTCCTATTTCTTCCCCCTTGGTGTATTGTGGGTGAGGTGGGCAATGTCTCTGGATATTCTCCCCCAACATGGCATTTACAATCATTCCGGTCCCTCTTCTACTCAGTTCCCTGAGTCATAGTGAGTGAGATTTAAGTGTACTTAATTGTTGAGTTCATAAGTATCTCTGGAACTTTGCCCTGGGTTGTGTAGGGTATTTTTGGTGTCTGTCTCCATCAACTTCTCATGGATTATCAGACTTTCTGTGGTGATTGGTCTCCTGTTTTTCACTTTCTCATTGGTTTCATTTAGGCCCTGTGTGAAGACTAGGTGTGGTTTGTCTCCTGTCAGGATGTCAGACATTATCCAATGTCTTGTTGGTGGAATTGAGTTGTCCCAAGCTCTCTCACTGCCTTCTGAAAAATACCATTGGAGAGTGAGATCAATATAGGTTAAATGAGACTACATTGCTATTTTAGCTAGCTCCTAATGGGTGTAGCCTCTCTCTATCTCTCTGGTAGTAGAAATTTCCCCTAGGATCCTGAGTTCTTGGTCCCCATAGGATTTTTGCAATGAACCCCAGTTCAGGTTAAGGGCTCCTTGTCACTAAGCAGATCTCTTAGACAATCAGTAAGCCATTTATTACTCTCCTTGGTTTAGTGCCATGATTGCACATATTAGCATTTCTTGATTTGCTGGCCTCTTCCATATAGCAGTGCACTCAGCATTCTTGGGACAACTGTCTATATTGTAGATCACTGGTCTCTGCTTTCTCCAAGTATCATTAACCAATTTCCCCTGGCAGCTCATGCAACACCTTCCAGTGGTACACATTCTACCATCTTGGAGCTGATTATGCTCCTGCGTCTGATTTTTCCTCTAGCTTCTGCTCTATATAAATGATCTTTCTACATACAATAAACGGTATGTCCACTGAAACTGCATCCCGAGAGTTCTTCCTTTCATTGGCTCACTGCTATTTCAAGACTCTGTTCACCCATCTCCGTGGACGAACAGGGAGTTGATGCCCCCTGCAAATCCCCAACTAAGCCACAGACCAACATGTCCTTAAGATTCTTCCAAATTCATTGGTGTCCATTGTGATCTCTCAATTTTCTTTTCTGATTTTTGTTGATTTGGGAATTTTCTATTTTCCATTTGGTTAGAGAGGCCAGTTGTGTCAATCATTTTTACTTTACCAAAGAATCACCTCTTTGTTTCATCAATTTTTTAAATCATTTTCTTAGTTTCTAATTCATTGATCTCTAATCATAATTATTTCTTTTTGTCTTGAGCTCCTAGGGTTAGATTGTTCTACTTTTTCCAAAGTCTTTATCTGGTTAGTTAGGTTATTAATTTGGGACCTCTCTGTCTTTGTTATGAAGTAAGTCAGTGCTATAAATTTTCCCCTTAGGACTGCCTTCATTGTGTCCCATAGGTTCTGGTATGATGTATTTTCATTATTGTTTAGTTCAAGACAAATTTCAATTTCCAATTTAATTTCTTGAATGAACCATTCAATGTTTAATAGCATAGTGTTCAATCTCCAATAGTTGGTGTAATTTCTGTTTTTTTTTTCTCTGTTTATTTCCACCTTCAATGCATGATTCAGGGTGCTACTTCAATCTTCTTGAATTGGTTAAGGCATGTTTTATGTTCTAATATATGGTCTATTTTGGGGAAGATTCCATGAGCTGCTGAGAAGAATGTATATTCTGCAGATTTGGAATGGAATGCTCTGTATACGTCTGTTAGGTCCAGTAGATCTATGGTGTTATTGAATTCTATTATTCCCCTGTTGACATTCTGTTTGGATGATCTGTCTAAAGATGATAGTGTACATTAAATTATCCAACTCTGGTGAACTGAGAGGTTTTTTTTTTCCATTGGTTTTTGTGTTATGTACTGTGTTGCACCTCTATTTGGTGCATACATGTTTATGGTGGTGATATTCTCTTGCCAGAGTGTTCCCATGATGAGTAAGAAGTGACCTTGATTGTCCTTTTGAATTGGTTTTTGTTTGAAGTCTATTTTGTCAGATATTAATGTAGCAATCCCTGCATGTTTTTTATTTCCTTTGGCTCAGAACATTTTATAACCTTTCACCCTGTGGAGGTTCCTGTTTTTAGAGGTAAGGTGGATTTCTTAGAGGCAGGAGATGGAAGGATCCATTTTTCTGATCCATCCTGTTAGCCTGTGTCTTCTTATGGGAGAGTTAAGACTATTAATATTCAAAGTTATCTCTGTGAGGGTTGACTCAATCCCTGCCATTTGTTGGGTTAATGTGATTTGATCTCTCTTTTTATTTTGTCTCTTATAGGCTTGATTATTTTGTCTAACTTCTGGATGGCTCTGAGAGTTTGTTGCTTGGCTCTTCTGTGCATAATATTTCATGGGAGATTCTCTGTAGGTTTGTTTTTATGTCCATATAATTATACAGCTGGCTTTTATCTTGAAATATTTTCTTTTCTCCATCTATTATAAGTCATACTTTTGCCAGGTACAATAGTTTGGTTTGAAAGCCAAAGTGATTTAGGCTTTGAAGTACACCATTCCAAAACCTTTTTGATTTCATGGTTTCCATGGAGAAATCTGGTGTAACTCTGATGGTGTGCCTTTATAGGTGATTTGTTGTTTTGCTCTTACTGGTTTTAGAAACCTCTCCTTGCTTTTACTGTTTAGGGTCTTAACTACAATGTGTCTTGGGGAGTTTATTCTTTGGTCCTGCCTGTTTGGTGTTTTTGTGCTTCTTTGTATCCAGATGGGATGATTCTTTGTAACCAGATTGGATTCTCTTTTGCTAGAATGGGGGAATTTCCCTCTATATTTGTGTTGAATATGTTCTCTATGCCTTTGGCCTGGATTTCTTCCCCATCTTCTATAGGTTTGGTTGTTTAAGGTTTCTCCTGGTTCCACCATATTTTGTTTGCATGCCTTTTTTGTTATTCCCATCTCTTTCTTCTGCTTTGTCTTTCATGTCTGAGGTTCTATCATTCAGGTAGTGGAACTCTTATAGTGAGGGATTCTAGAGATGTTCTAAATATCTCCATTTGATTTTTGTTTTCCAATAGAGCTTTTTGCATGGTCTCTATCTCTTTGTTGAGTTGTATTTTCATTTCAGATGTTTTCTTACTTAAAACTTCCTGGTATTCAACCTTTTCTTTGATTATATCATCATTTAGTTTAGTCAGCTCATTCTTGAGTTCCTCTTATTGTATTTTTGTCTTTGTTCATTTATTGTTCTTACAACGTTCATCTGTTTTTCCTCCATTGTATTGAGCCTGGTGGCAAAGCTTCTGAGTTGATTCTGCAAATTTCTACTTAAATTATCAACTTTTGCTTCAATTTCCACTAATAATCTCGATATAGACTCCATACAGAGATGTCCTGAATATGTTGTCATCTCCTCTTGGGATTGCATCTGTGCTTTTCTTTGATATTTTCGGCCTGGACTTCCAAAGCAGGGCTAGCCAAAGTTTGTGTGGGACATTCTGCCCCATATGTTCTTCTTGAATTGTGATCTACACATGTTCAGATGAGAAATTGTTGTTTCCTGGGCCCTCAGCAGTGGTGGGGACCTTGCATGAGTTTGATGAGAGGACTGGTGAGGTTTGGGCATGTGGTCAGTTCCTCTGTTGTCAGGCAGTGTGGGAGGTGTTCTATCCTTCAGCAGCTGTAGTAGGCTGGGGGTTGGACCTTGTTTGGAACCCAGGATCATTGGGCAGGGTTGCAGTGCGCATGGTCTGGTGGGGAGCCAAGGCACAGCTCCCTCACCTGGTCTTGTCTAGAGTCAGGGGCTTGATTATTTTTTATTTGTTGTTTGCCATTTTGGCCTATATTTCTTCTGTAATAAAATGGATTTCAAAAATTTTCAAATTCAAAATTATTGTTCTTTATATATTGAATATATAGGCATTCTCATTAACCTTAGTAGTATTTTTCCAAACAATGAAAACTGTAAGTATTTATAAAGCTACTGTTTTGAATAACAAGAAGAAATAATTTAGAATCATTATATTATATTCGTGTAAAGCCAAATATAATGCTGTAATATCTCATGCAAATAAAATATTCAAAATAATTTATCCTGACATTGTGAGAACATGAATTAGATTTTTTACTTAATTGAATTCTTATGGCTCTTAGCAGATTATTGCTCACATAGGAGGTGCATAATAGATTTTTTTATCATGGGACAACAACATAAGAAAAGCCACAGGAACAATATGAAATCATGAAAGAGGAGAAAATTTGATTTGTTTCAATGCAATCTTAATTGATTATTTGTTCATCTTTGAGAGCCATAGTAAAAAGCTTATCTTCCAGTGATCAAAGAAAAAGAGTTGAGCATAAGGTGGCAATATCATACAGGCTGTATTGAATGATACTTCCTAGAATTGTCACTAAACAAAAGTCCCTCTCAATGCAATGCCATTAAGAGTCTTATGTCATGGGCCATTTACTCAGCAGGTGAAAAAGGCACTGTATTAGTCAGGGTTCTCTAGAGGAAACAGAGTTGATAGAATGGATTGTAGTAAAAGGGAATTTATTGGGATAGCTTACCAACAATAAGCAGGCCCACGGGTGAAGGAACCAGTTGCTGTTCAGTTTATGTGGCTGGAGGCCTCAGCAGTACCAATCCAGCCCTGATGGCCTGAAGGCTTGCTGGTGAGTGGCTGCTCTTCAGTAAATGATGTGAGGCCAAGGAAACTGGGTTCCAATGTCCAAGAAGTGTAGGAGAGCAGGATGCCAGTGCAAGTCATGAACTAGCACCAGCATCCAGGGGAAGGAAGGAAAAAAGGGGCTTCCCTTCCCCCCAATCTTCCTTGTATACAGCCCCCTTCTGGAAGGCCCATCTAATTGGGTGAAGGGCAACTCTGGAGGAGGGACCTCCTCATTTTTCTAAAACTCTCTGCAGGCAAGCTCAGAGACCTGCCCAAGTTTACTGTAGATTAATAAACAAATCAAGTTGACAACAAACTTAACCATCAAAGGCACAGAATCTCCCAATAGAACTAATGTGTTAATCAGAGTCAGGGAGTCAGATAGCTCCAAGGGGCTGCAGAAGTTTGAATTCTTTTAATCACAAGATTTGCCTAATCTAGTGATGATAGATAACTTTCTATATAGTATGCAAAACAATCTCTGAGTGGCTGTAAATCTGCTAGTGTAGGCTATATTCAAAGTAACTGGACTGCAAAAACATATGGGTTCCACCAAGCTTTTAAGCAAGGGTTCTTACACTATAGTAAGAATAAAATGATACAAAGAGGTCACATATGTCTCAATTGTCAGACAAAGGTTCTGTGTTCCTTTGGAAGTCATGCCATAGGAGATAGTAAACACAGGAGAGCTGATAACCCATGTTTTCCAGGCCTTTTCACTCAATTAAGTTACACTAAACCAGCTTGGATATTTAAATAGATTATGCTTTACAAATAAATTTATTTTACAGTATTTTAAGAAGTTAAGGGCTAGTGAGATGGCTCAGCAGTTAGTGTGCTTGCCTGCAAAGTCTAAGACCCTGGATTTGATTCCCCAGTACCCACGTAGTGAGATGCACAAGGTGGTGAATGCATCTGGCTAGCGGCCCTGTTGTACCCATTCTCTCTCTCTCTTTCTCTCTCTCTCATAAATAAATGAATAAATTAAAAGAATAGAATAAAGTAAAAAAGATTATGACTTGTCTATAATGGTCAATTGATAAAGAAAAACATGGCAGTAATAATTTCAGTCATTTATATCTTATTCTTTTATAGGAAGAGAAAGGACAGGGTCAATATTGCATTTATTTTTTATATACTGCTATTGTGAAGATTTTGCTTATAGACAGGATCCAAAAAACACACATCTTTTTTGTATTTTGAAAACAAAACAACAGACAGGCAACACAGTAATATCTATCATGAAATATACTTTGTTTGAAATAAAGGACTATATCACTATACTTAAATTAGAAGCATAGATATGAGAATTGAAAAATTGTTGAAATTTCTCGTTTGTTTAAATGGAAAAGTTTCCACTAAGGCTTGTATGATAAAGGCTTGGTTGCCAAGCTGTGATCACAGAACCTTTAAGAAGTATTGATGGACTGATGCCCCTGAAAAGGATATATGGACCCTGCTTCTAATTTTCTCTGCATGTTTGTTCTTATGTTTCACTTTCTCTCACTCTCCACCCCATTCGCTGTCGTCTTGCCCCTTCCTCTTCTTATGTGCATTCCGGCTACCAGGAGATGCACACAGTGCCACATGACTCTCAAGTT